>OMLI01082334.1:9213-22296 GCA_900302605.1 Rondeletia loricata | reverse complement strand
TCCAGGTTAGCAATAATCCAAAATACATGATGTATCAGAGAATAAAAGTGTCACCCTACATGCATGGGCTTGACGTTGTTTTAACCTGAATATGGTAGCTAGTAGGCTAGCCTAGTGTCAGACTCCAAAATAAATAATCAAAACGATAGCCTACATGAGAGACAAACTGGGGCGGTTGAACACAAGCATAAGCATGAATTCAATGTTGTGGAAATGTGCCAACATGCACAGGTAGAGTTCACAAACCTTTTCTGAATGATTTTCAGGGCTATATACGGCCCACACAATAAAAAACCACCGGTCGTTGGAGGCCCACAATTTTTTCACAAGTGGATGGGTGCAGCCAGTCCTCCACTATAAACCCGAGGTATCCAAGGACATTATTTTTTAAAGCTAAGGTTAAGCCTTCGTGGAGGGTAACCGAAGCTTCTCACAATGCCTGGGGGTATGCCGTACGAGAGGACGGGAGTATTTAGCGCAGCTCATTGCGACTGCATGGCAGGGTATGTGTTCCATCTCTCTAATAATGTTAGAAATATATGTCTGTCTGTCCTTCGATTATCTTGCGAACTGCTCACCTGATCGACTTTAAACTCGGCAGGTGTATTGCTGAGGACGGAGTGTAGTGTCGAGTGCCAAGTCGATTGGACGAGCGGTTCTCGGGAAAATTGGCCCGGGCCAAACGGGCACTGCTGTCCCGGCACGTTACGCAGGCATACAGGCGCACTGCCACTGCGCTCTAGCGGTTCTCAAGAAAATCGCCCCGGTCTGAACGGGCACTGCACTACCAAACGTAAAATTTGCAGCCAATCAGAGCTTTGTCCGTCCTAAACTGCGCAGCCAATCAGAGCTTTGTCCGCTTCCCAAAGTATAATATACACATAGACTACACCTTGTTTATTGATACCCTTGACAAAACATGGGTAGGCTATATTGTTATATTATTATTAAGTTATATATTTGTTCGTCTATCGCATGGTCTATCGCTGTTGTATGAAACCTCCTTGGTTGTATGGTTGACGCGTGACGTATATATCATGCGACAGTTTAACTTCTAATCTCACTGATGCTAACACTTCTGAGACACAGATGGCGTGATTTTATAGTATATTGTGGGTTGTCTATTGAGATGACAGAAATTTCACGTTAAAAACAACAAACCACACATATGGAAAACTTTATTAGAACAAAAAAAAAATCACTACAGCCTCAGTCGTAAACCAGTGAAAACGGTATTTTACAAGGATTCTCATAGGGATTGCATTAAGAACTGCAATACACCGTTCTGCCTTTTGTGGGGGCGCTGTTTCAAATTTAGGCGAAAGACCCGGATGTCCGTCTGTATCTATGCATTCAAAGCCGAAGACTTATTCCAGTATAGCAGCGTTGTTAATGCAGCTGCTCAGTGGCCAACTGTTGATGAGTGTGGTTGTGCTGGGCAGGTCCCAGATTTGACTGACTGTGTGTGATTGTGTGAATGTGATGTAGGGCAGTGCTGAAAAAGGACATGCATGCTCAGCAAACCTTCCTTGGATAGATAAAGATAAAAAATAAAAAAAATCTTCACAGCAAGGGTGTTTCTGTGTCTTCTACTCTGACAGGTGAACCAAGGGGAAATGGTTGCCTTGGTGCGGCAGCCCCAGAATCCATACGACAGCAATGCTGTGATGGTGGCCAACGTGTATGGCAGCCAGGTGGGACACATCAAGCGGGAGCTGGCAGCAGCTATGGCCTACGTCATGGACAACAACTTGGCCAAAGTAGAGGGGTCAGTGGAGCGTTCATTTGGGTTAGACTGATATATCAGGCTGATATTGGCCTTTTAATAAAAATCTGATATCTGCCTGTCAGTGTCGTCCCCCGCTGATATGTCAGAGGTGAGAATATGATTTTACTCAACAGCTTCAGGGGTGGTAGTCTGTAAAACATGCAGTAACAGCTGCCTCACCCTGCCATATGGAGCTGCTAACCCACCTAAACAAATTCATGTAGAATGGGTTTCAATGTAAAGTTTTAGTGTCCCATGATCTACATGCTGTTTCAGAGGCACTGAATACTACATTTTTTGATGATGGTCAAATTTAATGATATTGAATATCTGCACAATATATCTGATATTGGCAGCTTCAATCCAAAACTATCTGCATTGGTATCAGCCTTCAAAAATCCATATCGGTCGAACCCTAGTGTTCAGTATTTTGTATTTTTTGTTTTTCAGATTTTTACTGGCGATTTCTGTCACTTCCTTTCTCCCATTATTTACTCCTATGTTGTCCTGGTCACTTCAGTGGTGTTAAGAGGAAACCATGAGCTCAGGTGTACCATGATTATGTTAGGATAAGGAATTATGAACATCTGTGAGTGTGTGTGTGTGTCACTGTTTGCTCCTTTTTCATTTGCTGTTTCAGGGTGGTGCACTCCAGGACGAACAACATGTTCACCATGCCAGTGATGCTGTCCTTCTGGGGGAAAGAAGAGAACAAAGATGCTGTGGTGGAACGGATGACACGTCACGGATACAAACTAAACACAGGTGGAAACAGATTAACAGGTGCGCGTGCAGTCGCCGTTTGCTGCCAGCGTTGTCATGACAGTAAAGGGTAATTTATACTTCTGCGTCGAAGGTACGGCGTAGGTGTCTACAGCGGTGCAAGCTTGTATAGTTCTGCGTCGGTGATTCTGCCACCAACAAAATCGGCGGACATCAACCGTATACAGGTAGGAGGGAATATGAAGTGGGCCAATCACAGTGCTTACAGTCTTGTGTCGCCTTACACGCGGTTACATTTTTGGAGAGGTGCACGTAAGCTACGGCGGCAGCCTCTCCGGGCTACGCCGGCACCGCAAAGACCTACGCCATAGCTTCGACGCAGAAGTATAAATTACCCTTAACATCCAAAACTAACGTCACATCAGTAGTTAGTGCTCATTAGAGCATTTGTAAACATGGCATCACCAGTTAAAACTTGTTTAAAAAGCATATATATCTGTAATTCAAGATAAGTCTGCCTTTTTATTTAATTCAAGAAAAGTCTGCCTTTTTATTTCATACAGTTCAATTTAGATTCTTGACACTTGATGAGCATCACCAGTTTAAACTTGTTTAAAAAGCATATATGCCTGTAATTCAAGATAAGTCTGCCTTTTTATTTAATTGGGTTTTTAGCCCTAGTTGCACTTTTGTTGCACTTGTTTTTGTTTATGTCATGTTTTTAACAGTGTATGAAGGCATTGTGTATTACTGCACTATTTATTTGTGAAAGAAATTTGAGTGGTTCAAAAATTTTACAAAATTGGGTCGCGACTTAAAGCATCATTAAAGTTTGGTAGAGGTTTGGATTGTGTAGTTACCTTGACATGATGTAACTCCAAATATTGGCACGATATCTTCAATAGTTGCTCCGTAGCTTCAAACTTTAATTTCAAATTTTTTGTTTTTTTCTCTCCCCCATACACATGCATTGCACGGTGAAACAGGTCTAGTCACACTCTAGCACACAAACAAACGCGAACAAAGCGGATTCTGCCAATGTATAAAAGAACCAAACACGATTCAGCGTTTTTTGGAAATAAAAAGGTCAACTTCGTGTTGATTTTACTATTTGAATTAGGAAGATGATTCGGTAGTTTGCTTCCGGGACCGAATCACCGTGTTTGTATGTTTGCGCGTGTAAGAAACGACCTGCTGATTGGTCCAAATGTCCACACCAAGTCCTGAAGCAGCTGAATAGTGGATGAAGAAAATAGTACCTTTACCAATCATTGTAAACAGATGAAAAAAACGCTGAATTGGGTTTTGTTCTTTTATACTTTGGCAGAATCCGCTTTGTTCGCGTTCGTGCTAGAAGTGAGACTTTGAGACCTGTTTCACCGTGCAATGCATGTGTATGGGAGAGAGAAAAAAACAAAAAATGTGGATTATGAAGTTTGAATCTACGGAGCAACTATTGAAGATATCTCGCCAATATTTGGAGTTACATCATGTCAAGGTAACTACACAACCCAAACCTCTACCAAACTTTAATGATGCTTTAATGACTAAGGAAAAATGTGGGTCCTGATGCTAGACTAGTTGAGAACCACTGGCATAGATTGCTACATTAAAATTTTCAGTTTTCAGTCATTTTCATTAATTTCATTGTTTATTTGATGTGTGTATGTGTGTGTACCTGCATGTGCGTGTTTGATTTCAGGTGCAAGCATGAAAACAAGTCATGGTCCTATGGGTGGCCGTGCACCGCCAGCTAAAAAAGGTTTGACCATCCCACTGACTGCAGAAGAGGTAAAATACCTACATTTAGTAAATTCAATACAGATATTTTCAAAAAGTTTTTAGGTGAGATGATGAGTAAGGTTTTCAAATCTCATTATCATAAGACTATCTTTTAGCACCAAGTGTATTCATTGCTGAACACATGTTCAGTATGTTGTATAATGTTGACACTGAAAATTATTTGGACTGACTATACATTTACATTCATGTTCAAAACATTGTGGAACAGATTTATATGATGCTTCATCCGACAGCTTTAATTCATAGACCTACTTTGTTTGCATGTATGTATCATGCTGTGAAAATGTATATTTCTGCGCTAACATACTGTGCTCTCTTGTTTCAGCTGAAGAATGCATTTGACAATCTGTTTGAAGGCTTAATGGAGAGTAAAGATGGGGAGAAAGAAGCTGCTGAGGTGCGTCTCTGATCTGTGTATCTGTGTTTGGGGTCAGCAAATGAACAACTTTTGTGTTGATTGTTTCAGTACGTAATATATATATATATATATATTTATATATTATCAGTAGTTGTTTTTATTACAAATGAGTTTGTTGAACATTGATACTATTATTTGATGTATATGTTTGTTCATATTTAAATCTGCACTAGGCAACTTTGCACTTTGGCAGCCCCAAGTGGCATCAGGTGATAACTGTTTGCATTTTGGAAAGTTTGAAGGACTTGATTACCCAGAAATCATGTTGCGTGACGTCAGTAAACTGTGCACTCCTTGGACCTAAATTTGTTCTTCTTAGTGGCTGGAGCGGGTTGTGATGGTGGAAAAAAAAT
This sequence comes from Rondeletia loricata, assembly GCA_900302605.1. Taxonomy (NCBI): domain Eukaryota; kingdom Metazoa; phylum Chordata; class Actinopteri; order Beryciformes; family Rondeletiidae; genus Rondeletia; species Rondeletia loricata. The sequence continues at coordinate 17,231 of OMLI01082334.1, read as the reverse complement.
ATTTTTGCAGCAGTTTAAAACATTATTAGCGAGTCCAGCTTTCTCCGGACAAAGCACTCACTCACCACTGTTTAGGAGAAAGTTGTTTTTTTTAAAAAAGGTTTTGATTTGTCACTTCCTGTGCTACGAGAAGATTTCCAGCCACTGCCCATACCAGACACCTGAAATCAATTTTGGCAAACACGGTGAATCTATGGGGTCCCAATTAATGGTGATGGGATGTTCTTTTCTGTTGCAGACCCAAATTGTGATTTAGACTGATAAGACGTTTGTTTTTTTACATAAATATCTTACTTAGCGCAGCTTTAACATGAGCGTGCTTCTTTCTCTCTCTCTGCAGTCGGTGGGTACTCCTCTCCTGCCCCACCAGAAGCAGGCCCTGTCCTGGATGTGTGCTTGTGAAAACAATTCTGCCCTTCCACCCTTCTGGGAGAAGAGAGGAGAGCTGTACTATAACAGCCTCACATGCTTCTCTGCCAAGGAAATACCTGAGAGGGTTCGTGGGGGAATACTGGCAGATGATATGGGACTGGTGAGTGACACACACACACACAAACACACTACACATTGACTTATTTGACTCCACACACATACAAAATACTGTATGTGTGTGTGTTCTGTAAAGAGAGAAAGATAGAACGGCACCAATCAGTGCTGCCATTTTCCTACATTTACCACAGCATGTGTATGCTTATCTGAGCAGACATGCATCAAACCAACACTCAAACCTCTGTTTGTGTTTCAGGGTAAAACTCTGACAGCCATTGCTCTAATCCTGACCAACTTCCACAAAGGAGAGCCTCTGCCTGTGGAGAAGTGTGGAAGTGTGTCTATCAAGGAGTGTGTGAGTGTGTATGGGCACTTTTCAGGAAGTGCATGGATGTATTAGCCTCACAACATCAGGATGCAGTCTGAGTGACTAGTGGCCCGCCATTTAAAATTATCAAGTGTATTGATATTATGCATTGAGTGTTGTATATATTATATGAGTTTGTGTTTCAATGTAGGAGGAGCAGCCATCAACTACCAAAGCCACTGCTAACCCACAGAAGTCCTCCAAACTGGAAGGTACCCACCACTGTCAGTAAATACAATTTGTCAGATTTGGTGCTTGTCGGCCTGTTTCGTTGCCTGTTGTTCGGTCTGTCTATGTGTCTCTGGGTGTGTGTGAGTGAATGTGTGAATTCTTGCGTACATGATAACAGGACAAAAGCAATAACAGTAGTGATGATGTTGTGTCTTTGTTTCAGGAAGCAGCAGTGAGGGGGATCGCATAGGAGTGAGCGATACAGCAGTGATGGTACAGGAGGTGATATGTGTTGATTCACCGGAGGTAGTGGAGATAGAGGTCGAGTCACAGAAGAGAAGTAAGAAGAACTGATCTCGTCACTTTCAAATGTGTGTTCATGCAGGTTGTGTGTTTCTGTCTTTTTCCATGGATTTCGTGGCTAATATAAAACATTTTACCGGCCTTCTCCTCTTCTAGATACGGGCAAAGGCAAGCGGAAAGCCACCAAGCCAAAGCGCAAGAAAGGTACAGTAGACTAACTATTTCCATGTGTGCGCTATGATATGTGCTTGTCAAACAAGTGTCATTGTGTGGTTCTGTTGTGAAGGCACCAAGGGGCATCACTTGAAGGAGAAGCCTCTCGAAGAGCCAGTGAAATCCTCCTGCTTAGTGGAAGATCCCTCCACGCTCTTGATCTGCTTCCTCCCCTCTCACCTGAAAGCTTCTATCGCCACCCTGCTTTCTACCTCCTCTTTATGCAAGCACCTCATGGATGGCTCTGTTGAAATCCCTGTCTACGATTGAAAAAGCGGAATCAACTATTGTTAATGGTTCAGTATATTAAAAATTTGGTAGAAGCTACCGTAGCCCCTCCTGATACGCTTTTTTGAGCATAGAGTGCCAACAGAATCAGTGTTTCAACATTGATTCTTGAATTTTTTTTATGATGGCCATTCTTGAAGTTGTTTTTGTAACTTTGATTTTGTTGGTGTGGTATAACTCAATACTTTGGTTTATTAGTTTTGTTTAAACAATATTCACCCTTGCCAATAAATTATCTTCTGCCTGATGAGCTGCTTCTTTACCATTGTCATCTGTTTGCCTACAATGCAGAGGCTTCAGTATTGCAGGAGGATGTAGCCTTTGCTGCAGCGCTGAGTGGCTCAACATCAGATACAAGCTTGAAGAATAAGAAAGCTGCCAAGAAAGCCACTCTGGCCCCTAGTGAGTTCTAACAGTGTATTTTCACCTGTTGTCTATGTGATATATTGTTTTGATGAAAACAGTTGGGATAATGGAATAATATTGACAATAACTGATGTTTGTGTACCTGTGTGTGTGTGTGTGTGTGTGTAGGTGTGGAAGCCTCCATCATTGAAAGTGCAGAGGACTTATCAGCTAGAGCCACTCTCATCATCTGCCCACTGTCCGTGCTCAGCAACTGGCTGGTGGGAACACACACACACACACACACACACACAGAAAGACACATTCTATCACTCAGTCAACAGCATTTACATGCAATCTCTGTCCTCCCATTCTTTGTTTTGTGGACATATATAGGGGGAAAAGCTGAAAGTTAGCTTGTTGGCTGCATGATTGCATTAGCCGTACTAGCACAGATTCACATAGACATTACATTGAGGAGGTTGTTATAAGCAAACAGCGCAATAAAGCCACAAGGCTCCATTTCCATTTACAGTCAAACCATGTTGGTCATTTTTGAAGCTTATAGAATGGAAGTCCTTGAGTAACATGCCAGATGTGATGCTGCCTTTCCCTCCCTGAAGTCAACAGGTGTGATATTTGTTTCCCTGTTCCCCCATGTGTGTGCAGGACCAGTTTGAGCAGCATGTTCGTGCGGACGTGAAGTTGAATGTGTATCTGTACTATGGCTCGGAGCGCAACAGGAGCAAGAAGTTCCTGTCCTCCCAGGATGTGGTGCTCACCACCTACAACGTCCTCTCTACCGACTTCGGGGTGAGTGGAGACAGGGCACATTTATATCAACAGGTGAAAATTTAGGAGCACAGGAAATAAACTGAATTTGGGGGTACATACTGTGAAAGTAATGATACCTATCTTGACTATGTATTTCAAGTTAGCCATGTGTTCCTTTTTCAATTTGATCTTGATGAGCATGGCTGCATAAATGGTTGCTCTGCATGATGGCAAGTTGGCAACCATGTGGACAGTCTGTCTTAAACCTACAGTGTATATTGCAATTCAGGCGAGTTGAAACAGCAGCATAACTAAATGACGTCAATATTCAATTGTGCATTTAGTATGCACAGAGAAGCTAAAGTCTGTACGTTTTGATAATGTGTCTGTCTCCCTTTCAGAATAAGAGTCCCCTCCATGGGATCAATTGGCTGAGGGTGGTGCTGGACGAAGGACACAGCATAAGGAACCCCAACGCACAGATGAGCAAGGCCGTGCTCGACCTGAAAGCTCAGCGGCGCTGGATACTTTCAGGTATACCCCCCCTTCACACACTAACACACACACACACACACACACACTCTAACACATAAACACACACAGAGACACTTTGGCACCCACATACAAACAAGCATACATACAGAATACAGTCAACATAAACCAATTCTTTATTATTATTTTTTTATTTTAAACACCAGCATACGGTATAAGTCAATTCTGAGTGGCTATAATGGAGCACATAATCAAGTATACACAGACATAGTCTTAGTATAAAGACAGGTGTGTGTGTGTGTGTGTGTGTGTGTGTGTGTGTGTGTGTGTGTGTGTGTGTGTGTGTGTGTGTGTGTCCATCCCTCCCACCAGGCACCCCCATCCAGAACAGTGTGAAGGACATGTGGATGCTGCTGGCCTTCCTGCGCCTGAAGCCCTTCGATGTGAGGGAGTGGTGGAACAGAGTGATCCAGAGACCAGTTACACAAGGAGACAGGGCCGGCATTCAGTGAGTAGACACCAATACATCATATTACACTGCTGTAATATGCCGATAATACCCAAGAGGGCATTCTTTTCTGTGAATATGGGTACGATAGTGATGCAGTAGGTATGAGGCAATATTGCTGAGATGCAATATTATCACACTTCATAACAGCATTCTTTACCATGGGAGCTGTTTGAAGAAATGCTCCCAGTTAATCAGAATTTCATGATTATAGTTCCAGTTGTAGTTTTAGTTATAGTGTCTTAAATGCTGGCATTGTATTACAATCACAAGCCCTTTTGTTTGCCAAGCTCATTATGTGCAAGGAATCTATCTAGCGACATTCACACCACTGACGTTCAGAAATTCTCTTGCTATTGATGTTGAGGCACGTATTGATTACATCAGACCAATTTACCAATGCTTTTAAGAGTCCCCTTTGTAGAAACCCGGCTTGGATGTAAAAAAGAAAGGGTGGGTGGGAGTGGATTTGTCATTTTGGTTGTCAAGTGGGCATCTGTCATATTTCAGTATTGATATTGAGACATCGGATATCAATACGATCAGATACTTGATACTGTGTGTGCAGGAACCTTCAGACCCTGGTGAAGTGCATCACCCTGCGGCGGACCAAGAACAGTGAGGTGAATGGGCGCCCCCTGGTGTCTCTGCCAGAGAAGACAGTATGTGTGGAGCAGGTCGAGCTGACCCAGCAGGAGAGAGAGGAGTATGAGCTGGCACGCAGTGAGGGAAGAAACACCATCGGCAGGTGTGTGTGTGTGTGTGTGTGTGTGTGTGTGTGTGTGTGTGTGTGTGTGTGTGTCTCTTTTGGTGTACGTGCATGTTAACATATTAGGCATTTAGCTGACACTTTTAGCCAGAGTGACTTCAATAAGATGAAATGACAATGATCTCCATGGGGAAATTGCAGCAGTAAAAAATAGGATACAGCAGTTGTTAGGATATAAATAAGAATAAAGCAATATGAGGGTAGAAAACCAGACGAAACCGATGAGCAACTATGATGTGCAAGTTAGAAGTTGGGGACACTTTGACAGGACATATGGCTGTTGATGGACACACATCAGATGTTGCAGGGATCAAACCTGTGACTATCAGGTTACAGGAAGGACATTACACCACCCTGCTGCCTGTTTACTATGAGTGACAGATTGCAAACTATATTCTATTATTTTCTTGTTCTTAGCATTGTGTTGTTTTGCCTGACACTGCTTGTACTGACTAAAATACTGACTTTTTGCCTCATTACTGTAATGTTGCTTATTACTTTGTTGTCTTTTAACTGTTTATCAGGATAAGAGCTTCATCTACTGTAAATGTCTATATCAAAAATTACAGAAGATGCAAGTCTTGGAGAAAGCTGCTGAGAAACGTTGTTTCTTTGTGTGTGTGTGTGTGTGTGTGTGTGTGTGTGCGTGTGCGTGTGCGTGTGCAGATATGTAGCTGAGGGGACGGTGCTGAGGAACTACGCTGATGTGCTGGCCATCTTGATGAGGCTCCGACAGCACTGCTGCCATTCTGGTCTGCTGGCAAAGATATCCTCAGCCTTAGGTACAGATGTAGGGAAAACCTGTGATGTGTTGTTATTTTTATTTATTTGTTTGGTTTGTATATTTATTTATTTATTTTCTGGGTGGTTGTTTTGTTTTGTTTTGTTTTTCCCCCAACACTCACCTAGTGTTGCAGTAGAGTGTTTTTGTAAATATGTTGTTGTGGGAGTAATTTTGGTTCTGAGACCCAGGTTCGCCCCTGGGCCCTTTCCAGTTCCAGTTTTCAGCTCAAAATGGCTCTTATTTGGATAGTTATACCGTGATATAGGGACAGTTTACTGTATTGTATTTTATTTGGGTGGGCTGATCAATAAGGCCAGATGATGAATTTGTATTGTATTTATAGTTTTTCAGCTGTGGGGGGCCACCGCAACTAAATTAATGTAATGGAAACACTGACTCAACTAAAACATTTTCATTGGACATTTCAGTTTTTTCCTGCTTTTTTCATTCTTACTACTTTGAAATCGCACACAACATGCTCACACACAACACATGTACACACACGCATGCATACATATACACATACATACATAGTGTTCAAATACTCCAGCAGTGATACTATCTGAAGTGTCTACTTAAAACGCATAATCAAGTACTGTCACTCCCAGCTCAGAGTTACTGTCACTCTCTCTTTCTTCATTAACATCAGGGCTTCTTTCTTTGGTTTCCTCCATCAAATTATTTAATTCCCCTCCTTTCCTGCTTCTTTATACTTTTTTCTTCTTCCTCTTTTTCTGTCTTCATTTCCGCTGTCAAAATATTTCACTTTCTTCTTTGTCTACCTTGCTACACTTTTTCACCCTCTTTCCACCTCTTCTCTCTGTCTCCATTTCCTCTTTCAAAATATTTCAGTCTTTGCCTCTCAACACTTTTTCACCCTTTCCCTCCCTCCTCACTCTCCCTATTTCCTCATATTTCACTGATCCAACTACCAATTTAGATTATAAATTGTACCCTGACTTTCTTATGGCTGCATGGCATTGCTGGCCTAACCATGTGTAAATAAATCAGTTTGTATCTAAACATAGTTGTTAAATGTTTGTGTATGCTTGATGACTGAGGTGTTTTCTCGTCTCTTGCCACCAGTACAACATGAAAAATGTTTTTATTGAGGCAGCATAGGCTCTTCCTTCTGTCCAGTATATTAAACTGTTTCTGATCATATAGGCTATACAATTCTTCTGTCAGTTGTCAATGTTTATTAACAGTTGAAAACAGCAAATGAATACAATAATCAAGCACTCTCAAAATGCTCTGTTCAGAAAGGAGCCAAATGAAATGACCAAGTCTGTCTCTGTGCTGCGCTCCCGGCAATTCTGAAAATAAAACCAGCAAGGCCACTTAAAGAACAAATGGGCCCTTTTTCTATAAAAAATAAAAAGACTATTCAATTACTGTCAGATGGTGCATGATCATAAATAATGATTGAAGGCCTATAATGTCATCAGCAGTTGAAAAGGTGATTGGCCAGTCACAGAGAGATTATTTATTATGTCTATCGGCCGATTATGATCGGTGCCCGATTGATCAGTGCATTCTTATTTCATTCTCCTCTTTCATTTCATTCTCCTCTGCCTCAAAACACCTTTTACCCGTCTTTCTCTCTCTTCTCTCTGTCTTCATTTGCACATGTAAAATTATTTTTTTATCTTTCATTCTTTTCCTCTACACTCTCCCTCTGTCTGTCTAGGTGCAGCAGCCACCCCAGCAGAGCTGCGGGAGCATCTGATAGAGAAGCTGAGGCTGGTGCTGGCCAGCGGCTCTGATGAGGAGTGCTCTGTGTGTCTGGACTCTATCCGTCTGCCCGTCATTACACACTGTGCCCACGTCTACTGCCGGCCCTGCATTGCCCAGGTCATCAGCACTGAGCAGGTACACTGCCCACAACAGATAACACATTATTGTCTGGTAATTGTTATTTGACAGTCCAGTGTGCTCTATTGACTTAATCATCTTTAAATTAGGTAACTGCTTCATCTCTAACAGCGGTATCTTTCCCCTCTCACTGTGTGTGCTTACGTGTGTGTGTGTGTGTGTGTGTGCTTACGTGTGTGTGTGTGTGTGTGTGTGTGTGTGTGTGTGTGTGTGTGTGTGTGTGTGTGCACGCGTGCGTGCGTGTAGGAGATGGCGCGCTGTCCTCTCTGTCGAAATGAGATCAAGGCCAGTGAACTGGTGGAGTTTCCACAGGAGGAAATGGAGGAGGAAGACAACACAAACTCTGAGAAGTGGAGGACCAGCTCAAAGGTACACACACACCCTCTCACACACACACACTGAGGCTGCAAAATTAATTTGAAAAAACTAGCAAAAATGCAATGTCAACAAAACATTTCCAAATTGCAAGAGGTTAAAAAAAAATTTCCTCCAAAGGAAAGCTGTAATTCATGTAAATGGTAAATGGACTGCATTTATATAGCGCTTTTATCCAAAGCGCTTTACAGGTTTTTGCTTCACATTCACCCATTCACACACCGTTGGCGGAGGCAGCCACGCAGGGCGCCAGCCTGCTCAACGG
>OMLI01082329.1:0-13925 GCA_900302605.1 Rondeletia loricata | reverse complement strand
CTTTTGTGTGTGTGTGTGTGTGTGTGTGTGTGTGTGTGTGTGTGTGCGTGTGTGTGTGCGTGTGCGTGCGTGCATGGGTCGAAGGACCTAAGAGCCTGTGACTAATGTGGGTTTGCCCCCCACCCCCTTTTCCCTTTACATTGTCTGCTCCCACTGTCCAGATGGCCAGTGAGAAGAATAAATCCTGGGAAGATGAGGAGAGATTTTGGGATTCCAGTGCAGGATAGGGGTAAAGGTGGGGGGAGTAATGGGGGTGATGAGGGGTCGATGGGGTTTGGGTGGGTGAGGTAAGTCACACCCAGTCCGACTAGCCCACAAACCCTATTTATTTTAGGGGATCAGGGAATGCCCTGTGAATGGGAAACGGCACTTTTCCGACTTATTGTCAAGATTAGATGAAGCTTTAATGATCCCTGTAAGGATACAATAAAGAAAAATGGGATATAAATAAGGACAGAGCAAATTGGGGGAGGGTATGTGAACATACTCAGCAGCCAATTACAACACTAGAGCGTGTTAAGTCGAAATACATGAATGAAAAGTGTAAAAAAGTCTGGATCCAGCATTAAGAGGGTGAGCCAAATAGCAGCAGCAGTAGCAGCAGAACTTACTGGGACAAAAACAATGTGGAAATACCCCTTACAAAATACACATGTGAATTCAACGCGCATGTGTTTTTTGTATACATTAGTTTTGCAGTGAAATAACATTTTCACGTTAAACATTGTCACATGTAACGGCAGGTGAAAAAGAAAAACACTTTTCACCTGTGAATATAAATGATTACATCTGAAGGACAAACTGTCACATGTGACTTCGGAAAACAACGTGACTTTTTTTTTCACATGTGAAAGCCAATATATATATGAAAAATGTCAATATGTATGCAATATATAACAAGTGAAAGGAATATGGGAATGTGAAGAAAAACAGTATATGAAAATTGCTGCTAATTTATATGATGTGCAAAAAATCTGGTCGTATTCACATTAGCAGGTCTATAGATGGTCATACATATCTACAGAAAGTGTAAAAAACTAAACTAACTAACTAACTAAACTAACACCTAATGAAAAATATTCACTGTTTTGTGTCTATTGATGTCTTGTCTTTATAAAACCACTGGAGCGTTTTTTTTTTAATCGTACTTTCTCATTCTACGTGCAAATAAATGAACTTTTGGAACTGACTACAGCAGCTCTTGCTAGGTTTTTGCATTGTGGTGAGGTAAGGTTGGTTGTGTGGGATTTAGGGTTTTGGGGGGGGGGGAATGCAGACAGATAATGTTGGAGCTGTTTGACGGAATAGGGCAATGGACTAGACTGTTTCTTGAGACCATACAGGAGAGAAGAGAGACGGTCATAAGGGAGGAAGGAAATGATGCGTGTGTTAAAATGGAGAGAGTTCCCCAAGCGGCACGTAAAAAGTGGACAGAGAGCACACACACACACTCCTAGCCAGACTGCGAGGTGGCACTTCTGACACTTGAATTGGTCTCGGACTCTCCTTCGTCTTTCTTTTCATGTTTTCTCACTCTTCTTCTTGTCTTGCTTTCTCTCCATATGTGTCTTCTACTCTGCTCTTTCAGGATAAGGACATCTACTAGTAGTGATATTTGAAGTAATTTTCTTATCTCAAATGTTGGCTATCAAAGCTGAAATCCTATTCTTAATGTACAAGTTTAACATCTGTCATGTAATTTCTTGCTGTTTTATCTAAATTCATATTGATGTTCCCACTGAATCAGTTTCAAAATATGATCTGAGGGGGTTTTTTGTGTTCAAGCTCGTTTATCTTGTTGACAACGATTTACATCAGCCGAATAGATTCACTGATTTATTTAGGGTGAAAATGTCTCTCTTTTTTCTATTAAAGAGAAAAATAGGACTGCAATCAAATGTGGTGCTTCGTCAGTAAACAAACAATTGAGCATTTTCTGGGGAGGAAACAGGGTATACAAATGTGCAAATCTCTCCCTGGGATACTTTGTCCTCCCACTGAATGCTGTCATTTATTTTCATTGGTTTCTTGCAGTAATGGACTTTGCTTGAACAGCATCTTTGTATTTAACCTTGAGAGTGAAGCATTTGAGTGCATATGTGAGTGTATACAGACACACACACACACATATTTTACCATATGATCATTATCTCACTCACTGGTTTTTAAATCCCTAATAGCGCTTTTTGCTTAGCTTATTGTAATTTTTGAAGTGCCATAATAAAAATTAAGCCAACATTTTCATTAAACGCTTAATCAGAAACACTGTATTCACCAAGTACAGGAATTTGCCTTGGTGACATTGGTGCAAACTATACTCTTTTCATATAGACAGTTGACTGTATCAGTCTACATATAGACAGTAGACTATACATATCATTCTACATATAAACATAAAAAATCCTAACACTATGTGCATTCAAGCAGCTTGTCATAGTGTGGTTGCAGCTACGTTAGCGTCCAGCACTAGTGAAACATGAGGTAGTTAAACTGAATAAGATGAAAAGCATGAACTACATCCCCCAATTCCCATTTATGAGATTTCCAATGCACAGTGGTCAGAGTGTACTGTACAAGCACAGATAATGAGCGAAGAGTAGCTTAGCGCTAGTTCCATGCTAGCTAGCTGTAAGCATCTTGGCTAATAAAACAGCCAACATTGGTGACCGGCTGCAGCTGACAGTCACCAAGCTGAATGTTTACAAACCAAAACACATAAAACCAAAACCAATTTCACCACATTTTCAAGTTTTGACAACCAACCTGAAAATATAACAATGAAAAGTCTAATCAAATCACAAATAATACTTCACTAACTTAAAGGAATTGGCCGGTCTGCTAAGACCCCAGGTTAATTGTTGACATGGTCTATGTCGAGATGTAAATCAGCCATGATTTTTGATCAACTCACCCTCTCTCGCGGTGTACCGGCGTTCCGAAATTTGGCAGTTGGCCAGTCATTGCGATCCATTGTATTCCAAACGAGTGTTTAGCAGCTCCCATAGTTGTGTCTTTATTATGTCCAACACAAGTAAGCGCATACGAACTACCCTGGCTAGGTGGTTTTCTCCAATAGTGCTCACAAACCAAGAAATAAACATGTTTAGATTCCGTGTTTACGCATCTAATGATACGTCCCCCGTCGGGAGAGTGGGAAACCCAGGGACATTTACAGGGACAGTGCCAGCCGGGAACAAAGCGCCAAATCCGCGGACTGTCCCCAGAAAACAGGGGCGTCTGGTCACCCTAACACTATACATTTAAATTATTTCACATACCTCCGTTCTTTATAGAGACGCTACTACGAGAGGTACTTCTGTTTTTCTTCGCTGGACTTTTGGACAGTAATCGTCTGAGGAGAAATGTTCACTACACTGAGGGATTTAACGGAGGAGTTGACATCCAGTGATTAGCTACAGCCTCTCTGGGTCATGCAGTGTAGTTTGTGAAAAGTCACAGTTGCATCCCGCGATGATGCTGGGTCACAGAGTCTTACAGTTGAAGCATCCAGGAAGGGCACTCACTCGAACCATTTTTAAAATATCGGCGCTAGGGAGAAAAGCTACAACAGCTAGGTAACAGACCAAAGACCGAAAAGGTAACGTTAGATCCAAATGAGGCACTTTGAACGTGCGAGGCCTGGGTGCGCGCAAGCGTGAACGTTTTCGATAACAGCTGTAGTGAAGATTTGCGATAAATAATAGTGTAAATATAGGTCTTTTCCACTCACAGTGTGATCGTTTGGCTTCAGAAGACTTGGATTATGCTGCACGAGCTGTATGGTTGTAATTTTATGGTCATTTTTTGTGTGTCCCATGGTCTAAATGCTGTTTAAGAAGCTTTTCCGTCCTGCCAAGTATAAAATTCTAGGGGAAAACACTGAATGCTTGTAATTTTTGTTCATGAAAATTGTCAAATTTAAAGACATTGAATATTGGCACAAAATATCAGCTATTGGCAGTTTCAATCCAAATATATTGGCATCGATATCGGCCTTCAAAAACCCACATCGATCAAGCCCTACTTAGTGCATCATTCTTTTGACGTCTGAATTGGGTTTCTGTATGAATGCTCACCCTGGATTTATGGCACAAGGCATTGTTACATCACATCTTGTGTATTGGTAAATGCAAATATCAAGGCTTATCCACCACAGCAGCCCCTACTGGCCCTCCACCAGTCCTACACCCCGGACCCTCCTGTCGGGCCCTTTCCTGGCCAACGGAGGAGCAGTGGGCCAGTCGTCAATGGCCAGGCTGGCCAAGTGCTGGGGAGGCCAGCTGTAGCGCAGGAGCTGTTCCCTCTCATCTGCACTTCATTTATCTCTCTCCCACACCCCCCCTCCATCCCTTCTTCCATTCTCTTCCTCCCTCTGCCAGTGTACCAGCAGTGTTCTCCAGGCTGAGCTCCACTGTGCCCAGTCAGCTGTGGTGAGGCAAATGGCATCTCTTCCTTTTTTCACTCTCCTTTTCAAAGGCTCAAACAACTTGAGCGCTGTCTGCTTATGTCCAGTATATATAGTAAGAACATTGTATAGCCTCGTTAGGCCCCAGAAATGTAGGACACTTAAAGCCGCCTGTTTATGGTTTTCTGTTAAAGCACTACTTTGTTTTGTTTAAAAAATTCTGCTCTTCTGCTCATCTTCTGAACTACTTACTTTATGATTTTGGAAAAGTGCTATACAAATATGTGTATTCCTTCAATTGCAAATGATATATAATCAACAGGGAGAATCAGTGGCTTGGTAGAGGGGTAGGGTTACAGGAGTGATGACAGAAGTCACATAGGAAATGAACAAAAGAAAAGGAAACCAAATTATTTACAGTCTTGACCCACTGTAAACCTGAGCCAGTTCTAGATAGAGCTCCCCCCCCCCCTCCTTGGTATGAATCTGCCGTATCTCATTCCCCAGCGCTAATTCCAATTTAATTGCCAGTAGCCCGAAGCCTCCTCAATAGGAGTAACAAATGGTTTGATTCTGTAGACTTCATCAGACTGCATTTTAAATGCGACACAGTAACCCGGTGCGAATGCCAATGAAGCCTGGCGAGTAGCTCCTCTGTTTACTAATTATCCTTTTTCTTACTCTGAGCCACGCTGCACAAGTTGTCTGATTAAATCGGATTTGTGGGATTGGGGGTAAGGCGTGTGGGTTGGGGGGAGATTGGATGGCGAGCATGGTCCTTCTTTGTAAATGATGCACAAGTCCAAGACGAGGGGGCCGGCGGTGCGACTGTAAATCACATTTAAGGGCTTTGCCACTGTTTCTCAGATACACAAGCGACATAAATTCCCAGCTTGAGTCGTTTATGATCTTTGCAGTCGGCATGGCGTGGATGAATAAAAACACACACCAGTAAATACATTCTACTGACATTTTGGAATAGAGGTGGGAAGGGTTAGAGTTTCCCTTACAGATTCTTGAAGTTGGGTAGGATATGTATTCAGGACTTGAAAACCTCAAAGGCACTCTATTATAGGAATCCAAATTTTCCTCTGTTTATATACATATATGATTAAAGATGTTTAATGAAGACAGGTTTAAATGAGATTTTGTTTGAGTGGTTACATTTAAAGTTATTGCATTTTCTAAAATCCATCTCTTTTTATTGGCAGTTTCAGACTAACTCCAGTAAACACGTCACAACTGAACTCGGTCCTGATTGGCTCCCCTCATTAAACAATCGCTAAGATGTTTCCAATCAGGCCAGCATTTGAACTGATTTCAGGAGCTGGTGTTGTTGGCCAATCAGAGTCCAATGACTTTTTTGCCTGTGAGGACTGTTTCTTCAAATTCATTATAAAAAAACCTTTTATCTGAAGTACATTTATTTGCACAACATCATGAAGTAGCCATAGTAGATTTGAAAGCAAAATCATCAAACCTGAAAAATATGGGTCCGTTAACCTTCCCTAATAATAATTCAAAGTTAACACTAAAATATTTCCAGTTGTATTCCAGTTGCTACTGTAGAATATAGGCTAGAATATGGCAAATGAGGATGCAGATGAGGAAATGTGCACGGGTATAAAGACCTCTCCCTGTCAACTAAATGGCCAGTTGAGCTGCCATATGGTTGTGCTGACATTATCTCTGGGTAATTAATATGGCATCTCGCCTGGCATCTGGTGGCATTAATCTAGCTGGGAGCAGTTCATCTTACAATGTCAGCGCCGCTGCAGGCCCGACGTGAATTATCACCGCCCGTTGGAACTGGGAGGCAGGGACAGAAAAAAACATGGCATGCAGTATGCAGTCAATTGTCTGTTGTTACTGTTTTGGTTTCTTATAATCGAGATCTCCGTCCCTTTGGTCACACATTTTTGTGTGTGTGTCCTGCATGAATAATGGGAAGAATCTTTGGTTCTTTGAGCTGATATACAGTTATTATTATGATTATTATATTTCAAGATTTTTATTACGGTCGACTAGATTTCATTACATGGTTAAAAAACACAAAACAGCAATTTCTAATACTGCTATTTATCATACTGTGATTAGACAACATAATGAATACGCAGTGTTCCAAGTACAACTGAGCTCTAAAGTCACTATTGATCAAAAGCTGCTTTGTTCAGGGTAGTGATCAATGTACAAATGTGATTTTGATTTAAATGTTTTTCAATGCAAACCATGCAATGAAGTGATTTTACTATGTTTCATTGCACTAATAGCAATGTTTCAGTTCATTTAGATCAATACTGTGATAATCCTGTTACCAAGGATATTTTTGACCATGATAAATGTACCATGGAGTTTTGATACTGGCCCATACATACTGTAGACTCACAATGTTGCAAATATAGTATACATTAGACTGTTGTGCAATGGAGTTTTCCCATATATCTCCATATTCAGGGTATCCACAGGTCTTTGAAAAGTCTGAAAATCATCATTAAGGTTTGGTAGAGGTTTGGGTTGTGTAGTTACCTTGACATGATGTAACGCCAAATATTGGCGAGATATCTTCAATAGTTACTCCGTAGCTTCAAACTTGATAATCCGCTTGATAAAAACGTGTTTTTGGGTGTTTAGTTACTCTTTACGTTTTGCTTTCTGAAAATTGCAGATACCCTGAAACTTGAATTACAGTCAACCTATGCACTGCGGAAAGCAAAGATTCTCATAGGTCCTTGCTTCAAACAACAGTGTTGTATTCTTCCGTTGCATACAGATGTAAATCTCTCTCTCTATACCCTGCTGCCTCTTTTCACAGTCACTCTTCCCTTCTCCAGTTTGATCAATAAATAAAGCCATGGAGGTGTTTTAAATGAATTAGCAGTATGCAAAACAGTCATGTTTTCTATCTAATTCTCATATACGCATGCACGCACGCGCACACACACACACACACACACACACACACACAACCCCCTACATACAAAATATGCATTTAAGATCTCATCTCATATATTGTATGTAAGAGGCTCAAGAACGGATATAAAATACACAAATGTGTGCATACATATACACACGCACACACGCACACACACACACACACACACACACACACACACACACACACACACACACACACACACACACACACACACACACATTGTATTGTGTGAGAGTGTGCCTGGTACTAGTACCAATGATCTGCCCTTTTCCCTCTGTATATGTGTTCAAGTAAGTGTGTCTTTGTGTTTGTGTTTTTGTAAGAATACCTACTATATATATTTATGGCTATAAGTTCAAATGCCACGAGAGAAAAGACATGAAGCACATAGGAGGAACCAAGTTAGAGATGTGAGCTGGGAAAAGAGGACCTTAGTGCCGCACAGAGAGGTAGCAGGGTACTCTGGATGAAAAGGTTGCTTAGTGAACATGGCATTAGCCCACATTCTGTTCTGAAACCCTGTGTCAGCACTTTCTATCCAAGCCTGGTCTCCCGAAATTTTGTGAAATGAGCACTATGTCTTAAAATGCAAATATGTGCTCCATGCATCCAATACATTTCCCCACCACGAAAGGATTACGTGAAGGAGACACGACTAGAAACAAGCAGTAGTTTGACATTGAAATAGCAGTGGAAAGTAAGGGTGTGGATGGGCAGATACATTTACCTTTAACTCCGACAAGCTAGGTTCAATTCCCAGCTCAAACCAAGAAGATTTCTACTGTGAGTGAAGTTTAGATTTTTAGCTTTTGTTCATATTGCCCATGACCAAAACCTTACTGTAACGTTAACTTACACCTAACCGTTACCTTAACCATACCATAACTACTGATTTTTACTTGGCTAAATGTAAACCATTAGCGAACCTTTTCACATGACGAACAGGAGAAAATTCCTGCTATTGTCACATAATCCAATTTATGGTGGAGGAATGCAATGTTCACATAATCTATAGCCACAACATGTAATCTGTTTCAGAGTTTATGAGACTGTGTTGTCTGTCCCCATGCCTGTTATCGCCACATGGTAGTTTTACTGCATACTCCAGGCTAAATGTACATGAATCGTTCAGATTTACATTAAAGCACCAACATTGGTATTCATGTACAATTTGATGCCCAGAACATTTTCAGGGCATCATTCATGTCTTATTATGGTCAGTTTCGCAGAAATACAGGAAAACCCATTTGCTGGCAAAGATGGAAATAAAAATGGCCGCCACAGCCGATCGATACCATTTTTGCAATGGCTCCAATTCTGAAAATGTTCAGGGCATTGAACTGTACTAATTTTGGTGGTGCTTTTCAGAACAGTATGGCCTATATTTCACCTATTTGCTTTTCACCAGTGCACCCCCCTCTACAAACAGAGAGTTTACGACAGCAGTCCTAATAGCCGCCGCCTCCTCACCACCATCTTGCCACCAGTCACCATAAACACCAGTCACAACAGACGTGTCTGTGTTGGCAGTGTGAGGTGTGAGAAACAGGAACAGAGGTGGAGTTTCTGCCACTCTTTAGCCCCGTCTAGACCGTTTGTTGTTCAGGTTTCATCATGCATCAGGTCGCCACCGTTCTGAAAAGGTGGCCAAGCACCTTTTCACCCAAGAAATTGATCTTGTCATGAACGAAAAAGTAAATGTCTTTTGTAAGTTACACTTGTCTGGGTTGGAAAAGGTCCCCAATGTGTGAAAACAAGAGAGGGAAATGTTAGGGTACATCTTCCACTCTCAGGATTTCATACTGCAGTTGCAGCAGTCATTGTTTCTGGCAGATTGCTGGCTAGGATTCAGCAGGACCCCCTGTGGGCAACTATTGTGGTCCATGGCACCGCGGGGATGCCAAGATCCACAATTAGTCCAGACGCTCATACACTTTCACCCTCCAGTCCTCGCCCCCATATCCAAATGCACACCTCCCGCTGTCCTTCATGACCCCTCTAACCCCCTCAAACCGACCCACAACCCACCCCCACCTCAAACTGCTCTCACAAAGTGGACATGGACATTATATACAGTGAAATGCTTTCAATCGCACACACTTTCTGTTTAATTAACATAAAGGCTCATGTACACTCAAACACAGTCAGTCCACCTCAATTTATTTAGATATTCCCCTATTTGTGCATCGTAGATGAGATTTTTGATTTGTAAAGCCGTGCACTGTACGGTGTACGCTACAGCACACAATGGTACAAGTACTGTCGGAAATATTGTAATTATGACTTAACAAAGCAGTAAATACAAAAAGGAAAGTAGGGATTTTCTTTGATGCCTAATTTGCCGAGATGTGACGTTTAGGAGGCGGAGAGCATGGAAGCCATGTCGACAGTGAAAAGTGATGTACTTTCTTATTATATGTCATTGTTTGGCATTCTAAGTGATTACTTAGTGTTGTTGTATGCTTCTGTTTTCACTTGCTTTAGTTGTCACACTGTTTTGTTTTTAATGAATTAAAACAACAATTAACATCCTGCCTGATGCACATTTTCTCCTCTTAATTCTACCGCTGCAGCATAAAGTAACTTCTTACATTTCTAAAACAGCCACACACAAAAAAAATTTTTTTACAGGGCCCTTTTTTTTTTTAAAACCAAAAGCACTGCAACGCGAGACAAATCGTATTTATGACAACTACAAGTTGGAAGTCGGAGCTTATGAGCAGGACTTGAAGGCAGCAACTGACTCACGTGCCAAGCCATCAGAAATACACATCTCGTGTTGATTTGGGGTCAGGTTTTTGTTTTTAGGCATCAGATAGAGACCCTTACAGTATATTTTGATGCTTTAGGATAGAGACGCCAATATTTGGTCACTATTGTGCCTTCCCTATAGATAAACGATACCCTACTATAGACTGCTATTGACAAGAGCAAGTAGTAACAGAGGTTGAGGGCTCCGGTAATGGCCTGTGATTGAACACCTTGTGCTGAGGTCCCGCTGCTCTGTGCCTCATTAACTCTGGCAGGTCCTCTGTTCAACACGCTGCATTGCAGGCCACAGTCAGGACGCATTTAACTGTCTTCACTACAGTCCAAGATATCTGAGCGTTCAGGATGGATTTAGAGCAGGACTAACCTGCAGAATGTGCTGTGGCACTAAGCTCGAAACATGTCCGAACAACATTTGTGTCGTTACAGTCAAACGTTTCAGGTTTCCGCTCGGAGCTCCTGGTCCGACTGGACCGGTCCTCCTAAAAGAATGTCATTAGCTTTAGTGTCCCATGATGGTCTAAATGCTGTTTCAGAGGCTTAACCCTAGTGTGTATGCATGTGTGCATGCACTTGTGTCAGTCTTTCCAAGTGTGTGTTTGTATCTCTACACAATATACACAGGGCTGCATTTTAGTGTCTTCAAGCTACTTAGCATGGAGGCAAGCTTTGTATGATGCAATGGTGCTTGACCAATAGCCATAGAATTCAGGGCAGAAGCACTAAAAGGCTTAACTACCGCTCTTCTAATTATGAATGCTCTAAGCCATGAATTGGCAATTTTGCATGATTGTGTTTTGACCAGAACAATAATAGACCATAGAATGTGTTGCAGTTGTATTTAAAATAATGTTAAATGATAATCCACGAGATTGTTGTTTTTCTTGATTTTGGCGAAACCTTTGGTGATAAGCCGGCATCACTGTGGTATTTTGCACTCGATGTCAGCACTGGCCCGACATAATCATAAAAACACTCAATGTAGACTGCAGTTAATAAATGTTTGCCTTCCTTGCGATTGATCTGTTTCTTTTTCCCTGGATGTTCTGTTGATGCAGTCTGAGTTTCTGTAGGTGGCGCTCTTTTCTTTGTCTGTTCAGCCATGGTGGCTATCACTGCTCATGCTAACTACCCAGTTCTTCTTCTGTTTATTACAAACAAACTGAAAACGTAAAATGCATCACTTCCTGTGCAGCAGAGGATTTTTCCCGGGAAAGAGAAACCCCCTCATAGGTATTTAGAACAGCAAATGTAAAAGCCTTCATGAACTGGCTATAGGTTGAATCATTATTGTATGGTGTCAGTTGGCAATAGAGAGTAACAAAATGGACATTTATTCATATGAAAAAGTTGCGTGTTATTACTTTACATTTGGAAATTTGCAGTCTCTCCCCTCGATATCGGGCTCATATTGGGGCTTTTGTTTGGGTGAAATGATGCAGATAAGGTGGCATATCTGAAAGTGTGTGTGTGTGTGGTTTCATTCCCTCCCACTCACTATCAGTCTGCATGAATAAGCTTCCCCATTTTCCTCTCACACCACAAATTAATACAATGGGCAGAATTGAGTTTGTACATTTCCATATGCGGTGTGAGAGCCGGCTGCAGGGCCTCAGACAGTTTGTTTACTGCCGGCCGTTTGAAAGCCTCAGCTCTGCGTCAGCCGGCAGAGCCACAGTGATTCAGCAGCTCATTGAAAAGCAACAGGTGAAAAGCCGAGGTTGCAGACAGACTGAGCAGCAGGGAGCTATTCTTACATCAGCAAGCACCGATTGGCAAAAAAACACCTCAGCTAATCATGCTTCGTCATAACTTGGCAAAAGTTTTCTGTCAAGCTCTTGAGTCTCGAATGAATGTTGAGATCTAGAATGAAATAGTCATTTGGATGAAAAATAAACCATTTGAATTTACAATATTGGTGTAGATCAGCCAGTTGGAAATCCCTCCAAGCGTTTGCAGTCATCTCACCTTTGAAACAGTAAATGTGGGGGCTTACTGTCTATAAAACGGTTGCAGTGCCAGCCTAGCAGTTCAAGAAGCAGGTTTGTGAGTGGAAGATCACTGGTTTGAATCCCTGGACCGGCTGGGGAAAGTGAATGAGTAACACTCTCCCCTCCTTCAACAACTAGTGTTAAGGTGCCCTTGAGCAAGACACTGAACCCCCAACTGCTCCAGTACAGCTGCCCAGTGGCCACCAGTAGAAGACTGTGGTTGTACTGGGCAGCTCCCAGTGTGAATGTAGAACTGTCTCAATGTAAAGCAGGGTGGAGCTGAAAAAAGAGCATGGTGTCGACTCTCCCTGGATAAATAAAGGCTCAAATGAATTTACTACAATCTACACTAAAGTTAGTCACTAGCCTGGATGATTTCCTGGAACAATGGCTGAGCCTGAAACAGATTTTCCTCACTGTGCGAGATCTACCTTGTAGACAGCAGGGCTTGTCTACCTCTTCATTTAGCTGTGCAGAGTGTATAACAGATCAGATAACCTCCTTATGATAGAAACTCACTGGCAACCATGTGTGTCTCTGAGACCCAACACCCAGTTAAACATTCCCCTACTCAGATACCCAGAGATGATTTAAAGTTTAAGAGCTGGTCTCTCTTGGTGAGTTTCAAGCCATAATAAAAGATCTTGTGGCCAGACTCCAGTAGGAGTTGTCTTTCATGTTCTTCTAGTGAACTTTGGACTCTGGAGCGCTTTTACACAAGATTTTACTTTGGTCTCTCTTTTATGTGATTTGGATTGTGTTTTGATTTTATAAATTGTTATATCTTGCTCCGTCTTTTACAATTTGTGATTCTAACTGGATTCTGACTTTCTACATTATTGTAGGTTGTTGGTCTGCAACCTTTCTGTTTGGGCCGGTCTCCGTTGAAAAAGAGTTTCTTAATCTCAATTGGACTCACCTGGTGAAAGTGGCAATTTTGGCTGGACTGGGCAATTTTGAGATATTGGAATAATAACTACTGTGTTTCATAAAATATATAAAACAATCATCAAAAACAACTATACATAGTTTATTTATACATTTTTATACCAGCTGTGTTGAATAATCCAAGCTCAAACAGACTTTCTCAATATACATATTACGTATTTTGTAAAGAAAAAAAATCCTCTGTAAATGACCTGCTATGTAATTCATTCATAAGAATTAAACAAAAAAATTCACAATTTTTAATGCAATATTAGCTGATTTGATAGATAGAAAATAGATAAAAGTCCTAATGTTCACCTGTGCTGCCTCGCCTGTGTGTGGCCCTACACAGACCATAAATCCACGGCCAGCCATGACCTACCTTCATCTCCACACCCAGGGAGACCCTTCTTCATGCTACCTGGAATTTAATTTAAACATTTAAAAAATCCAAATAAATAAACAAAGCTGTCAAAACCAGCCTATTTCTGATTGAACATAGTTGATGGAAGTTGTGAAACTATAAATGGGCAGAATAAGAAAAAGGAAACCAGGAAATTAATTGTCCAACTGTGTTTAGTAAAGCAGACAGGATGCATATTGTACCACTAACCCTGTTCTGTATTAATCTAAGAGTGGACATAGAGCGCAACGAAACCTGTCATTGTATGGTGCCAAAAATATAAGACCTGTAATAACTGTATTTAAGACATATTCATACTTTTTAAGGCCTTATATTAGATATTTCAAGACTTTTTCAGACTTTTCTGCGGATACCCTGCCACACATAGGAAACAGAAGTGTCTACCTCAATAGCCAACCTCTAGCTAGTCCATTTCTCTCCTCTCTGCCCATCCGACCTCTGTCACCTCCCATCGGAGAGTATTCCTCTCCATTA
>OMLI01082325.1:0-10027 GCA_900302605.1 Rondeletia loricata | reverse complement strand
TTCATTCTCCCATTGCCATTATACTATGCAATCACCAGATTTTTTTTTAGAATCTGTTAAAAGCATAAAACTACATATAGGAGCTTTAACATGGATACATGGATACAAGGGACTTTCAAATGGAACAGCAGATATCCGTAAAGTTCTCCGCTTGGGAGGGCAGTTTCATTCTAGTATAGTGAGAAATCACTTGACACAGGCAGGTGACCTACCTCAACCCGACAGCCAATGCTATTTCTCCATTCATTTGGCACAAGCGAGACACTACACTTACAGGTAGCCTTTCTATCCACTGTAGGTCCTGTCTGAGTGGAAGCAAAAATATGAAGAGTCTCAGTGTGAGTTGGAGAGCTCCCAGAAGGAGGCCAGGTCCCTGAGCACGGAGCTCTTCAAACTGAAGAACTCCTATGAAGAATCTCTGGACCATCTGGAGACCATGAAGAGAGAGAACAAGAATCTACAGGGTAAGATCTAAATATTTGTGTTCAGGAATATAACACATAACATTCATTGTAAAGCTATCTAAATGATGGTACTTGACATTCCATCAACAGAGGAGATTTCTGACCTTACTGAGCAACTTGGTGAGGGAGGAAAGAGCATCCATGAACTGGAGAAACAAAGGAAACAGCTGGAACAGGAGAAGAGTGAGATCCAGTCTGCTCTTGAGGAAGCTGAGGTACAGGCCCTCTTTGATGAATTACACTTTTTGTACATGTACTATGCCATTATGTATAAATCTGAACCCTCCAATCTACCAGGCCTCCCTGGAGCATGAAGAGGGTAAGATTCTGAGAGCCCAGCTCGAGTTCAATCAAGTTAAAGCTGATATTGAACGCAAACTAGCCGAGAAGGATGAGGAGATGGAGCAGTGCAAGAGGAACCTGCAGAGGACCATTGACACCCTGCAGAGCTCTCTTGAAGCTGAGTGTCGCAGCAGGAATGAGGCCCTCCGCTTGAAGAAGAAGATGGAGGGAGACCTCAATGAGATGGAGATCCAGCTAAGCCAGGCCAACAGGCAGGCAGCTGAGGCCCAGAAACAACTCAAGTCTGTTCATGCTCACCTGAAGGTAAATTAGAAAGAAGAAAAAAAACTTTCCTATGGTGTTTCTAATTCAAAACTGATTATATTCAAGAATGCAGTTATTGTCTTTCTATCCAGGATGCTCAACTCCAACTTGATGACTCTCTTCGAGCCAATGATGATCTTAAGGAAAACATTGCCATTGTTGAGAGACGCAACAACCTGATGCAAGCTGAACTGGAGGAACTGAGGTCTGCTTTAGAGCAAACTGAGAGAGGACGCAAACTTGCAGAACAAGAGCTGCTGGATGTTAGTGAGAGGGTGCAGCTACTGCACTCACAGGTAAGACAGTCATTATATATTCATTGACTGCACTCACGGGTGGATGACTGGTTATTTGGGACACCATGAATAATTAATTACATTACTGGTTCCAAAAGTCTGCTGCCCACCCTTTCTCACATACTATGTCTATGTCTAATATTTAGAATACCAGCCTGATAAACCAGAAGAAGAAACTTGAGGTAGATGCTTCCCAGCTTCAGTCTGAAGTGGAGGAGGCAGTGCAGGAGTGCAGAAATGCTGAAGAAAAGGCCAAGAAGGCCATTACTGATGCTGCCATGATGGCAGAAGAGCTGAAGAAAGAGCAGGACACCAGCGCTCACCTGGAGCGTATGAAGAAGAACATGGAGCAAACCATCAAAGACCTGCAACATCGTCTGGATGAGGCTGAACAGATCGCCATGAAGGGGGGCAAGAAGCAGGTGCAGAAGCTTGAGGCCAGGGTGAGTGAAATTTGGAAGTATACAAATATTACACATTTCTGTGTATGCATCTGTGGGATTACCATCAATTTATTATTTCCTGTGGAATTATTCATAGTAGCTGTGTAGCAACAATTTAATCACAGCGGCTTAGCTACTTGATGTATTGTCTTCCCCCTTTTTATTCTGGACCAGCAAATTAAAAATAATGGGTGTCATGATGTTGTCAGGTGAGGGAGCTAGAGAATGAGGTGGAGTCGGAGCAGAAGAAGAGCAACGACGCACTGAAGGGAATCCGTAAATATGAGAGACGCATCAAGGAACTCACATACCAGGTGATTTTTCACCCCTTTACCACAACCTGTACTAGAAACAAATGAGTGTGCTCATAGTGCTCTATGTAATAACTCATATCCTGGTTAACGTTTTATTTAGGATAAGCTATTTATAGGCATCTTCATACCCTGCTCACAAATATCCCTTTATGCATGGGTAAAGAAAATATTCAGATTATTCTCTATATTCCACATGCCTCAATATTTGCATTTCCTACATGTATTATTTTGGTTTGTCATAATCAGGAAGCCAACTCAAAAACGGAATATTCCATATTGAACTCTTATGTCTTTCCCATTCCCTTTATTTTCAGACTGAGGAGGACCGCAAGAATATGGTCCGTCTACAGGATCTGGTTGACAAGCTGCAGCTGAAAGTCAAAGCCTACAAGAGAGCTGCTGAGGAGGCTGTAAGTGTGGACTGGAAAAGCAAAACTGGAAAACGAAATACCTGTATCTCTCATCTGTGCTGTATACACTCGGTGTACAACATATTAGGAACAACTTTGTTATACTGAACTTTACCTCCTTTTGCAAAATCCTTGTCTCTTAAGGCTAAAAAAAATATTCTTTAATCGGTCTCCTTCACATCTACAGCTCTCCTTCATGGTTAGTGGATTTAATAGGTGAAATCACTAGTGATCATAGCTTTCAGCTGCATTCACCTGGTGGAAAGAGTAGGTGTTTATTAGATTTTGTACACTCAGTTTAACACAAGAAAGGCATATGCCACAGCCAATTGATGGCTGTTTTGAATTTAAGAAATGAAATATCTCAGCGTTCAATGTCCCTCCTTGACCCACTTATGGTACAAACCAGTGTTGTGAGATTTTCAAAATCACACAACGACTTTATTGGCCTTCTCTCAGATCCTTCATTGGCCCTTCTGGTGATATAATATTGTGGTCTGTGTCTTTGTTTAATCCTGTAGGAGGAGCAGGCCAATACTCATTTGGGCAAGTTCCGTAAGCTGCAGCATGAGCTGGACGAGGCTGAGGAGAGGGCCGACATCGCTGAGTCTCAGGTCAACAAGCTGCGTGCCAAGAGCCGTGATGTGGGGTCAAAGGTCAGTAGTTCCTTGTTCAATTAATGATTCCTCTAGATTTTTTAAAACAACACTTAATATACCATCTTAGGACAATCACAATTCAATCACATCATCGTCATTTAAATGTAACCCAATTGATTTTTTAGCAAAAAATCTGTAACTGCAGAATTTATAGTGTTCTTTATTTTTAAACAGACTAAAGAAAACAGACCAGAGAGTTTGTAAAGATCAATTTTATTTTAGAAAAAATGTGTTAAGTTATGGGTTAGGTAGGTTGAATTAGTTACAAATTTATGGTGACTTGTTAGTTGAAATGCTAGTTTTGGCACATGTAAGGAGTGAACTAAAATGGTAAATAATAAATGAATATAATTTAGTTTCAAATACATACCAAGACACCAAAAGAGACTTGAAGATCAGCAAACAAACATGATGCATTTTTTCATCCTAGATGGAGCACTCAATTTGTTAATGTGTGTTCATGCCTGTGGGTAATTCCTATCATTACCTCTCTTTTCATGTGCAGTGATTGGAGCATGTTGAAGTCTTGTTTTGCAACCTATGTTTACCTACTGTACTTACCTACTGTTTGTTTGCTCTCCCATTTTAAAACTAAATGTATTCATTTATTTATGGATGTTCTGTAAAACATGGGCTTGGAATCACAATATTTTTTGCAAGTGATGTATTTTGTGAATAGATTAATGTGTGATTTTTTGTTAGTCTAGCGTTATTGTAATTCAGATAAGCAAACTCAAACCCACTCAAATTCTGTAAGCTGCACTATGTCGTTTTGGAAGGGATAAGCTTGATATACTGTACAGAAGTGGATAAAGGGACTCAAATGAAAGTGAAAATAAGGTTGTTATTTTTAGTTATGATAGGATGCTTGAAGCAAAAATGCTTTTCTCCAAAAATATAATTAATTCAGTGTTATAGATTTTTTAATGATTCAGTTCTACAAATATAACTTGAAGATTTTGGACTGTTCACATGTTTGCTCTCCAAGCCAACATACTGCAGCAAAGGAATGCTAACAATAAATAAACCTTATTCATGTCAAATTATGGTCACTATTACTACTTCTTAACTTGTAATGTCTTGGACCTAAGAGCAAGAATTTGCTACACAATTCAGAACAAAATCTGTTTACATCGTTAATCACCTTGTGTAACACTTATTGAGCTCTTACCTACAGTCTTCTCTCACTGATACCTCTCTCTCTTTTTACTCTCTTATCATTCTCCATCACAGAAAGGGCTAGATGAGGAGTGAAACTCACAGACGGCCATCTAAGACCTTTGGGATCTCCAGTGGTTTAGTTCCCTCTGTCTCCAAACTAACTCTGTAGAATAAAGTAAAAGTGCATTCAAATTAACATGCAGAGTCCTCATTCATTTCAAGCTGGTAGAATCCTCCACATCAAATTACACTTCAATGACGGAAGGTAGACCTGTCGGATACTGTTTTAGTCAACGTAGGTTAAATTCACCAACTTTCACTTCATCAACAATACATAATATCACCCAGTTAGTAGATGTATTTTAAATAATTCACCATAAATAGGCAACAGGTGAGTTAGCACTAGAGAGCACAAAAGGGGAAGGGTTACTCAGAACTGCAAAAAACATATTGGAACACATTTGTATTGGAATAAAACATATTCTTACCACATTCACACTGTCTGCAGCCATTCAATACTGATTTGTTCCCTTGCCTCAGAGGGACACTAAGGGAGAAAGGGTTACTGATGCTAGGTGGGTCACTCCTGCCACCTTGTGTCGTCACATCTAAATTACACTCTAAATTGTCCCCTGACTTTCTATTGTGTCTGCATTTACTATACAAAGGAACTGAAGATCTGCTTTTAATCATTAATGGCACAGCTGAGATCTTTTCATGGATGTCTTAACAGGAAAAAATTTGATTCTGTGTGGTTTTCCCAATTTAGACAGTTATAAAAACATTAGATCTGTGCCAAGAATTAAAAACCAGACCTTTTGTACCTGTGTAAACCTGGTCTAATATTGAAACTTGTTAGAATGATATATCGGTTTGACAATATATGGAACAGATATTGGACTTTCATTGAATACTGGATATCGGCCAGTCATTGCTGTCCACCTCCGATATGACGCAGGTTCATCCCTGGCCACAGCTACACAAAACCCGTAAATTGCACATTGTAATTGTTCATTTAATTGTTCAATTATGTTTTTCGTAAATCAATTCTTAATTTAAAGGCCTAATGTATCCCAGAGTTTCCCTGCCTTAGAGCTGCTAATCCTTCAAGAATTTCATTAGTCTGTGTTGTAGAGAGTTGTAGTGTCCCATGATGGTAAATGTTGTTTCAGAGTCTTTCCCACCCTGACAAGAAGAAAATTCTGGGGGGAAACACTTAATCCTTGTAATTGTTTGGCATGAAAACATTCAAATTTAAGGATATTGAATATTGGCACAAAATATCGACCAGCACGACTTCAGTCTAAAAATATTGGTATCCATATTGGCCTTTAAAAATGATTTCACCACAGTAAACAGTGTGGAACAACAGTTTAATTCAGAAACTTCCAATGAAAATTCCACTGAAACTACATTTCGTCACATTTATTATGCAAAACAATAGAATATTTTTTATTTTGATTTTTTTATTTTGACGTACAGGTCGTTTCAGAAAATAAAAACATCTTTCCTTTATGGTATTGTACAATATGTTACTATTAATAAGAATGCTATTAATAGGCTTTTGTCAAATGCTTGTGTCTGGTATCTACAGGCTTTAAAGTCCAGGCTTAACAGCAAAACTAACAGGGCTGTTGCCATGAGGACACCTAGGATTATGCCATTTTTACAGACAGGCTTTTATATAACTTGTTTTTACCAATTTTATGCCTGTATGTGCCTTTTTAAATTTATATGTGGCATTTTTATTGCTTGTCTTATTGGCTTTTATTTGTTGTTTTATCATCTATGAAATACTTTGTAACCATGTTTTGAAAAGTGCTACGTAAATTAAGTTTACATTATTACTATTATTATTATATAGATTTGAAAATGACTGATCTGAAGAGAATCGTTGTGAAGCCAGTCATGCAATAAGAGTATGAGTATAGAGGTATTAGTATAGAGGCAGAATGTTTGAATGTGTAGGTTAAATATGAGGAGTGACCTGAGTTAAGAAATTCTCCAGAAAAGAAATTAAGTCCTAATAAATGGTAGTAATCTCAATAAAAAACAAAACAATATAAGCCAGACAAATGTGATTAAAAATAACAAAGACCAAATTTTCTAAACCAAAAAGTGTGCTTGCTTCTGTTTGAAAGGTTAAAGGGTAAAAGTGAATCAAAAGATGGCAGCTCTTTCAGTGTGTAAATACAGATACACCTTACACAGTGGGTTAAGGTTACTGTATCTGGGCATCATGAGTTAAAGTCATTATCTCAACCTATGTCTCATGTTACCCTCTCTCTCACCTATCTTTCCTGTCACTCTTTATTATACGATTTTAAAAATAACAGAAAGGATAAGAAATGTAATTAACAAACAGGCAGCTTCGACTGCTGATTCTGATTCGCCAAGAGGCAATTCTACATTAAAAGTTGATTGCTGTTTATCTTTATTTATTTTTTACCAGTTGTAGACATTTGGCTGTCTTTTCCATATTTCAGAGATTCCAAGACTGTTTTGATATTGTTGGATGGTAATTTTAACAAATTTTGAAACATTTTGTAATTTTTAGCTTTTTGCTGCTTGTCGTGAAATTTGGCCTTTTCTTATTTTTTTTGCCTCTAGACTCCCACTGGCATTTTAGATGTTGAATGGCTTCAGGGCAGTTTATCTTTCATTTTTAGCACCTACCTACAGGTGTTATATTTTGGGCTGTGTCTTCTCTGATGAGGGAGAGACCTGCAGAACAAGGGGAATCCCTAATTACACCATGTGAGTTATCTGGCAATTAAAGAGCTCTAAGAAATCCTAAAAGAAGTCTTAAATTGTTCTTGCTGAAGTAAGCAGAATAATTAGAGATATGAAACAGAGTATTTTTACATTTAGAGATCAAATCCTACATTTCCCAACTATTCTTTACTGTATTATATTCTAACGTGACCATAACAGTGTTGAATTCATATTTATTTGATGAGAAGTTTCGGTATAAATAAGATCATGATGACACACAGGCATTATTTTATTATTATTTTAACTCTTTTGTCAGTTAAAATATTTAGGAGAGTTCGATGGAGAGATTTTGTTTCAAAACAATGGCTAGTATTATGCAAAACGCAATAATACACTTATATCAGACTGAATTTTGAGTACTGTACAAGCTAGTGTGCAAGCATTGTAATTAAACTGTATCATATAGAGTTATGGGTTAAATCAGAATCAGATTCAGAATCCATTTGATTGGACAAGTTTCCACATACAAGAAATTTGACTCGGTGGGTTGCTCCCGTAGGTCACAGTGAACATAACACAAGTGTAAGTAGTATATAAAAAGTATATAAAAACATTTTTAAAAGTAATTTAGGAAATAAATACAATGAATTGAATTTCATCAGCAATGTTTAAATCCACTGGATCAAGTGGATTTAAACATTGCTGATGAATTTCAATTCCATCACAGGCTTACCGTAATTAATGCGTCTTCAGCAGCACAATGGAGAAGCTGGTTGACAATGTCTTGTACTGTCAGTAGGAGCCAAGGGAAAGGTGGACATAAACTCAACACTTGTGTGGCACTGCATGCTGCTCTTGCACTATAAGACCATGTCGCTCAAAGGCTCTGGATATCTGCTGAGAGATTATAAAAATGTAAAACAATTATGTAGTGTTTCTATGTCATCCACATTCTAACATTAACAAAGACATCTAAGCCATTGCTTAGTTTTTCCTCCCTCTGACCCTTTAAGACTTAAACAGCCCGTCAACATCATTACCCCAGAGCTGTAGGTTTCTCTGAGTCAGCTACTTAACATCTAGGACAGCAGAGTGTAGAATCGCTTTGGGAATAATTGGCAGATGCCAGCAACAATAGCATATCAAGTTCAAGTTCATTTTTTCATATCAAGGTGACACCATTTGTTGTTTCCATCAACTAAGACATGAACCGCCAATAATAGGCCTTCCCTAAGAGGAGTCCGGTTACTACTCAGTGCTCATACAGTGCTAAGGGGATGAAAGCCAGGTATGTGACACTAAACAGATGATGATTTCCACAGGGATACAGACAGGTGAGAATGAGGCAAACAAAACATGAGTGTATTCCAAGATTGCATAAATGACTATATTCCATAAAAGTAGTTCCATAGACAGCAGTAATATTTTTGAATGTGTCTGTATCCTAGATCCAAAACAGTAGGCCTTACAGGAAATCAGACTGAAATCAAATTTGTACATACTGTATGGTTTCAATTGCTAAGAGACAAGATTGGACAAATGACCATATTCCATACCGGAGTAGAAAATGATGAGACTTAAGGTCTAGAATAACAGGGCTTTTCTACATATATTTTCACTGCCATGCACCTGTTACCTCTCATCCATCACAACAACAGAGTCTGCAGTTCAGATATATCAGTGCCCTCAAAAGCTGCCCTTCTCAATCAGAGAGAAAAAATCCAGACAAGAATTTCACAGGGTTATCTTTGTCGTCAAGGACAAAGGAAAGGAAACAATGCCATGATGACAGGATGAGACCAAGGGTGTAGACCTAATTGGGTAGAATAGCGGTGAGTGATCATTTAAAGTTCCTGACCTTTTCTCTCAGTTGACAACAGCTGCAACGCTTTATTGTCTCAGCGCCCCTCTAGAAATGCTTTCACAACCCATCAAATGATTGACCTTTGTTGAACTTTTTGATTCAGAACCAAGGCCAGAGCTGTTCTCGAAGCACAATGTTTTTATGGACAGATTAGTCTCATTAATTCATTAATCTTGCTTGTCAATCAGCCTTCCGTTTTGGATTTGGGATACAGGCACACTGGAATGAATACTGCTGTGAGGAGAAAGAAAGAAGTCATGATTTTTATTTATTTAATTGTTTCCAGTTTCTTCAATGTTTAGATAACAATGATCTGGGTAACACAAAATCAAATTTTCTGCTCTTGTGTAACTAAAGCAGAGTATCCAACTAGGATAATCTAATCCATATCAAAATACTTGAAAGTAGCTGTAGCTAGGTATTTGGTATTTGCAATAATCATCATTTCACCATACTCCATAATAACCATCATTTTACATGTTAATCAAATGCAGCATATGGTTCACGTTGAGCAACAAGGGGGAAATACCAAGAAATTATATGAAGCCAACTATTATGATTTATCCAAATAAGATTCACTTGATATTGAGTAGCCTGTCCCTGTTCCCCCACCTCCTGCCCTCCCCTTGCTTTGTTCTGTACCATCGATCGTCCTCGCCTTGTTTGTCACAAGGTGACAGCAACAAATAGCAGCACTACGTCCTGCCTAATTAGGAGAATGCTTTTTTAATGTGCAACCTTTCTCCAAAATTCATCCCCATATTTGGCTGACAAACAACCTTTATTAATGGAAGGATGACCTGTTGTCAGCTACTGGGTTCACCACTTGATAATCAAAGGCTGAGAGTCAAAGGTAAGCAAAACATCATGGGATGGGATGGAAGTGTGAAATGTTTTACTAAGTTTATTTCAGATCTCTTGAAACTTTTAGATATATTTTGGTGTAAAGTTTTGGTAATAAGATTAATTTTGTCATTGTACATGTTCTTTGCTGGTGAAAACAGATTTGTAGTTTGTAATGTATTGAAGTTACAGTATGCTTTGCTTCCATCCGGCTCTATGGTTTGAATGGCCAGCATAGATCCTGGTCTCTTT
>OMLI01082313.1:0-11085 GCA_900302605.1 Rondeletia loricata | reverse complement strand
GGAGGAGAAGAAGGCAAGAAAGGTTAAGATAAAGTTGCTTTGAACAAATCCCCCCTTTGATCAACCAGCTCGGCGGTGAAAGGCCTTTCTTCCAGAAGTCAGGGCCAGTTGAGAGAGAAGGAGGGAGTGAGGGATGGAGATATTGTCCCGTTTTATCTTTTTGTCTCTGTGTGCTCTATACTCCCTGCTTCTTTGTGATGGAGACTAGTGCCAGGCCTGTCTTTGATGACTCTACACACACACACACACACACACACACACACACACACACACACACATACGCACACACGACAACTGTGAAAAGCGCTACTGAACATGCTCAGTTACACATTGGAATGTTGAATATTATTGGAAACGCTGACCTGCAGTGAGATCTAAACCCAAATCTCTCCTCTTTCTCTTTCTCTCCTGCTCTCGCTCTCTGTCTCTCTAAACAGAGGACGTCTGCAACAGGGTGTTATAAGGGACACTGTCCCTGGGACAGTCTCGCATTGCCCACTTGCTTACAGCTTTCTCCCAGCAGGCCATTCCTATTCTTTGCATTCAACGATAAGCGCTTCTTCCCGGTCTTTCCTGTCAAGCCATGGGACTGTTTCCTCTAATCCAGCTTCATTCAGCCCCAGGTTTATCAGCTCAACATCCTCGGAGCAGGCCTCAAACTGTAGCAACCAGCCAAATGGGTGCAACACACAAACACACGCACACACAAGCAGGCAAATACACATACACGCACTTTCACTCTCAGACA
The DNA here is from genome assembly GCA_900302605.1 of Rondeletia loricata. NCBI lineage: Eukaryota > Metazoa > Chordata > Actinopteri > Beryciformes > Rondeletiidae > Rondeletia > Rondeletia loricata. The sequence goes on along the minus strand of OMLI01082313.1, from coordinate 10,337 downwards.
CACACACACACACACACACACTGGGATGATATATTGTGGGGTCTTTCTTTTGTGCTCTTTTTTTCTAAAGCAGGACCATCAGTATAGAAGGGGCAATACAGCCGACCGCAGATTGGTGAATAGAGGTTGAATAGACGTTGCCATGGATGCCTTCCTAGCTATTCCACTCACACACACACACACACACACACACACAACACATAAACACTTAATTCGCACCACATACTACACTGGTATAATGGCAGCAATGTTTAGGTGTCCAACATACAGCCAGCTCTGTGAGAAGTCGTTATGATACTTACAGCAAAAACTGCATTAGCTTATCTGATTTCTAGTGAAAATCTCAACGAACGTCCCGCACGAGAAGGCGCTTTTTAAACAAACAGGCACTGTTAAACCGCGGTCCTTTCAACCAATCACTCCATTAAGCCGGAACACAAACATTCCCACTGCTCGGGCCTGTTGTCTGGACGGCGATGCTGTGGGAGGGGCTAGACGCTCTGATCGGACGGTCACCTGCGTCGTTACGCTCCGTTTGAGTCATAAAACTGACATTTATTTGGAGGGAAGTTGTCACAGCACTGAGTCAGAGGTGAAACACGGGGTGATCTGTTGATACGAGCCATCTCTTCGGTATACAGACTCACTGGTTCATACTTTATAGATGATACAAGAGACAGATTGTGATGCAGACGACTCTGACTGTACTTATGTTAATGGTCTCCGAGGTTTCAGATCGGCAAATCTACTAATGATGTTTGCTGTTTAATGGCGCTTTGAATCGCTACCCTTGAGGATATTATGTTTGCCAATAAAAGAAATAATGGCATACTGAAGTGTTGGCTAATGATTTAAAAGGCAGACTCAAAACCTGGCCGGCTCCAGACTGAATGTGTGTTCTTAAAATCAGTCAAGGTCTTCACTTTGTGGTTGTTATGCGGTGCAGAAATGAAAACCTTCATGTCTTGTTCCACGCCGGGGAATAATACGATGTAATGTAATAAAAATGTAATGAAAACCATATGGTCTTGTTGTTTCGCAGATAGCAGAAGCAGCCAAGCCTTCCTCTCAGGCTGATGACTTGTACCTGGATGACACAGGCTCAGGAGGTTTCTACCCTGAAGATGATGACGACTTCAACTCAGGGTCTGGCTCAGGTAAGACACACACACACACACACACACACATACTACGTTTTTCCTTCCTTCACCGGTAGTGTACAGTGTATGCACTCTCTCTCTCTCTCTCTCTCTCTCTCTCTCTCTCTCTCTCGATTTGAATTTAGATTGCCTTGTCACCCAAACTGCCACGGGCATGTGTGCAGATTTTACATGTCTTTTTTATGAGTTCCTCTGCTCCGCTCGCTTTAAGCACCTCCACAAAGAGAGTATTCCTGGGTCAAAATGAGTAACTCCTCTTTCTGAGAGACTTGTATAGTAACTGCAGCGAGGGAAGGTCAGGTAAGGTAAAAAGAGACAGGAGCTGTGAGCAATAGACCTTCCAGTACTGTGTGTACACTCTATTACTCTACTCTGCCACTCTGTATTCTATAGCTTCAAACTGTAAATAATGAAATGAAATCCACCCAGAGCAAAGTTAAGTAAGATAAACCACCTGACTCTCTGACTGTAAAATAACATAACACACATATCCGTGTTTTACTTATATACACACACCATAGAATGTAATTAATGTAATTCTTGATTTGCAGCTGCAATGATATGAGTTTGGTTGATAGCATTTTTATGCACAGTAAAGTACTTACCCAATGGCTTTTACCACATTTTACTTACCCATAAATGTAATACTAGATGTACTAATTCTATCGGTACACTTTGCATACTGCGCTTCAGTGAATGATGCTGGTTGGGTTTATGTTATTTGTATGTGCAGTAATGTATTTACCTTACGGCTTTCACCCTCTCTCTGCTAGGTGGAGGTAAAGAAGTGGTGGAGGAGACCGTGACTGTCAGTATGGTCTACATCCAGCCCAAAGCAGCAGAACCCACCCAGGACTCCACCAAAGACTTCACCCCCAGGGTGGAGACGGCCACGGTCAGAGACACGGCCAGGGACAACACGCCCAGGAAACCACTCAGAACAGAGGTTAGAACAGCAAAATAAGATTACCATGCATGCATTATGTACAGTCATCTGTAACCATCCTGATTCGACAGAGTGACACAGTACCACAGTAGTCTTTACCTGACCCAGCATGTTATCAAATCCCCTGTAACACCAGGAGGCCTTAGGTCGCTCTCAGGATAAAGATCAAGCGCTCATGTCAGTTCTCTATGGAGGATTACATCTCTCTCGGTCATAATCATGTGATTCTGGAACCATCTCACCTCTCACTTCTGCATTGCTCTCTTGCTGTACTGTACTGGGTACTACATCTGGTTTGGATTAGTAGTCAAGGTCTCAACCCCCTAAGCCAAGCCGTAAGACTCTCTGGGCCTGTTCCATTTTTGTCCTGTGTCACTACTCCCTTGGCCAAACGCACTGGCTCAGTTCCATTTTGGTCCTTTGCACCCTTCTCTAGTCTTTTGGGAAAAGCATAAGATACATGGGCTCAGATCCATTCCAGATACTTTGCTTCCTGTCCTAGACTCCCAGCCAAACCTCGAGGTCACTGGCTCTGTTCCATTGCCTACCTTTCTAGCTCCTTGGACTAATCATCAGGCAATCTGGACCAGTTCCATTTTGTTCTCTGGCCAGCCCCTTGGACAACCCATAGGTTTCACTGGCTAGGTTCCATGTCGGTCCCCTCCCTCCTTCTTTGACTGGACCCTCTGAACCCTCCCTTTCTCCCTCAACATTTACAGTCCTGATCATGCCAATATGCCTAAATGGACGCAGTTCTTCTGAACTCACAGACAAGGTATATTGGAAGACGGGAAGTGAAATGTAGTTATGTGTCTGCCGATAAACAACCTCCAATTTCCTTGTTCTCTTTCTCTCTCTCTTCCTCTCTTGCCTTCCCTCCCCAATCCTCCCGCTCCACGTCTGTGTCTCTCTCTCTCTCTCTCTCTCTCTCCCTCATTCTCCATCCTCACCCTGCCATCTCTCTTCCATCTCCATCTCTACCACCCCCCTCCCAGGCCCCGGTGCCAGCTACAGAGGACATGCGGAGGAACCAGATGACCAGTACCACCAGTGCCCCTGGCTCGCCCCAGGAGCCCATCGAGGTTCGCTCCGAAAACCTCTTCCAGAGGACAGAAGTGTTGGCAGGTATGTACCACAATAAAACCACAACAACAGACAACAAAACTGCCCCTCCCTAGGAAAGATGCTTGGGTACACAGGGAAATGGGACTGAATGTGCGCACACACACACACACACACACACACAGCACAGGCCAATTGTAGAACTACTGGTTCATAAGCTTTCTCGCTAAAGGTGGATTTCTGTTACGCTTTCTTTTGTTGATTCAGCCCAATCGATTGCAAATTAATTGGATTTCAGTTTGCGTTCTGACGGAGGTTGTTTTATTATTTACACCCTGGTTGGATGTTACAGCAGTTTCACAGCCAGAGGCAATGCTCAGACGTTTTCTGTGAAGCTGAGTACAGATATCAGCGTTATCTCAATATTCCGTTGCATCCTCTTTATTCTGAACATTAGGCTCATAATGAATGTGGCCTCTCCAGTTTGACGCTCCACCAATAAATTATTTGATGCTTTTCGTGAATGATGTAGTTACTTTGTTTATCCTCGAATGTGTCTCGAATTCCTATACCTTACAACGTGTCCGCATATTTCCGGTAAACGGCTCGGTGTTGGAAAGCTAGGTAATATTCTCCCCAACGTCTCCCACCCGATGCACCTCTCAAAGTAATTACTTTTAATAAACTCAGTCTGCATCCCTCTGTGGGACCTTGTAGAGTTCACAGCAGCGTGGGCGTTCTGAGTGTGTGTTGTTGACTTGTAATACATTAAAGAGGGTGGAAGGGAAATGATCTGACTCAAAATCACTGTGTTCTCTCATGCCGTTTCTCTCTCCCCGCACGTCTGAGACAAACATCGATTAGCACTTCACTTTTACTTTGTTGTGATATCTATCTGGTGTTGTCATTCTGCAAAAACAACATAAACAAGGACAAATCAGGACAGCCTCCGTTAGACGAGAGCTCGCCTCACATCTCTCTCTCCATTGTAGACATTGCATATGGTACATGAAACAGCCAATACAATATTTGGCTTCCTAAACTTCCTCCTAAGTTTTTCTCAGTTGTTTTGACTTAAGACCATTTTAGTCTCCGTCCTGCAGAGACTGTGTCCCTTACATGGCATGCGGAGGATTACCAGTGTAAATCCTTTAGATGAGGCCCTGAAAGTTGAAACGTACCTTGGTCACCTCCGCCCCTCTCTCCCCCTTCTCCTTCTCCTCCTCGTTCTCTTTACCCGTCCTCTAGACTTATACCCATTCCCCTCCATCTCCCTTATGACTTCTATAACAATAATTGCCCATAATCTAATTTGCATTTATTCTCTCTGCACTGCGCTGCTGGTTCCTGGAGCTCAGCGGCTGGATCTGAGCCACGTTCTTTACCCGTGGGGCCAGTCAACATGTAGAAACCTAAAGCGGAGCAGAGGGCAGGTCGTTGCACCATGAGAGACCCTAAACAGATTAGGAAGCTATAAAGAACCTCATACAGGCGTAATTGGGAGGGAAAGTGCAGATCTCAGGGGGCCGTCGGGAGGGAGGTATTTCTTAATACAGCCTGGGTGGATTTCATTCAGATTTCCCTTGGTGTTAGCCCACTGGTGGACTGTTGGTGTACACTGTGTCCTCTGCAGAACGTTTAACCTCAAACCGTTCTGTCTCTGTCTGGGTCTTCCTCAACATGAGTTCTTCTATATGCTTGTGTCCTCCATGACACGTTTGACGCAATATCTAACGTCTGAAATATGATTCCAAAACAAAAGAATGCAGAGGACAGATAAAGATCCTGGTTACTTGTCAACCGAGGATGCATCGGATGGTGACTTGGCCATCGAGAACAAATGGGAAGCCCTAAGATTTATTGCGAGGACGACGCAACACGTTCAGACAGCGCTATAGACTATAGTACAGTCGATAGAAACAGCTGGTACAATGGACAACTGTGCATCTTCATTGATCGCGCCCATCTCAGACTGTGAGGACGCTTCTCTGTGCTCGTGTTCTTGAGAAGTCCATCCTCTTCAAGACAACTTGGGAAGATTGTTCTCCACAAGACATAGATATCGACTTGGCATTATTACATTTGCTAATTACGTTCTCTCTTGCTCTGTCTCTCTCGCTTTCTTTCTCTTTCTTTCTCTCTCTCTCAGCTGTTATCGCAGGTGGAGTGATTGGCTTCCTGTTTGCCATCTTCCTCATCCTCCTACTGGTCTACCGCATGAGGAAGAAGGACGAGGGCAGCTACGACCTGGGAGAGAGGAAACCCTCCGGCGCAGCCTATCAGAAGGGCCCAACCAAGGAGTTTTACGCATAAAACCCCGCCCTCATCACCAGATTGACAAATCGCGAGAGACTGTCAAAATGCGGTCACAACAACAAACAACAACAAACCTGTTCTAATACACCAAGAAACAACAACAACAACAAAAAGCTATAAAGTTGATTGAGGAAAAATAGCATAAAGGAAAGCTTTTGCATAGAGTATTGTAATTAAGACCTTTTCTTTCTTCTTTTTTTAAATGAAAGCCAAGCATTGCTCATTTTATGGCAAATCTCAGTGTATTTAAACATTTTGTGTATTATTTGAAAAGGCTGAAAAAATAAACAACAGAAACAGGATCGAGGAAACCGACCGCATCTGTCTTCTGTCAAAGGAGCTGTTTTTAGTCGCTGACTACTTTTTAACTGTAGCAGTATGTTATTTGTAAAGAACATTTTTAAAAGTGGAAATAATTGAATATAATTATTCTGTATCAATCCTACTTTCTTTTTTTTTTTGCTTTTTTTTTTTTGTCCTAGCATGTCTGATGTTGATCTCTAAAGGTGTATTTCATTAATTTATCTTTTCTCTGATGTTAAAAAAATAAAAATGCCTTTGTAGTTTTGATGAAGCTCTTTGGTCTTCATATTAACGCTGTTAACGGTCAATGTACATGTTCTCCCTTCAGGTTACAATGTTTATTTTTTGCTCTCGCATCAGTTTTTAGTCAAACGTGAGCATTTCATTATGTCTTGTTTATTTGTCTGTTTTCTTTTCAGTGCAGCCCTCGGTGATAAAAACAGCATTTCTTTTCCACAGCATTATTTTCATACCCAGGAATTGGTCTTAAGAAGCTACAAAAATGTGTCAGGGCTCGAGAAAACTCACAAGACTCGCTTCTACTTTATGTCTTGTGGGATGTTTTTCTTTTTTTCTATTTAATTGCATTTGATTTCATATTGCACATCCACTGCGTTGCTTCCCCGCTGGTGTCGTGCATCTCTGGGTGTATGTAGTGTTTTGGGGTGAAGTTTCTTCTCTTTGGCCCTCAGCCACCCTCCTGTTGTGTCCCTCTAGTTTACTCTGACCGCCCCCACACTCTTCTAGCACCCTTCCCCCCATCTCCCTCTCTCTCTCTCTCTGTTTACCCCAACCTCCCTCGCTCCCACCTTCTTTTTAATCAGATTGGAGCATGGCCAGTCGAGCTGTCGATCCCCTCCTCTTTTTCTCACTCGCCCGGGCAGCTTGTGAGCGAGCCATCCAGCCCAGTGCCGGGTGTTGTTGTCTGTGTCCCAGTGTTGATGCTTCAGGCCCAAAGATCTGCTCAGTGAAGGCCTGCCACTGCTAAAACCTACAAAACAACCCAAGGGCCGCAGATTCTGACGTCACGTGAAAACAAAGGGTACGATCACGTTAATGGGACTAACTTGAGGAACAATAAAGGTACCATGTGAGCAGAGTGCGGGCTCTACTTGCCATTTCTTTGGATTCTACTTCAGCCCGGCACCTACAGTATAAGTGATGTGCGTGTGACTTCGCTTCATTGCATATGATCACATTAAGACTTGTTGTCGTCTGTCACCTTCTCCTTATTTCAGTGTTTCGTCAACTCTATATAAACTTGCTCTAAAGAGAGACATGCGTCATGTCCGGCAGGTTGTGAAGTTGCCTTTTTCTCAGCTGTACAGTAATGTGAAATAGATAGATGCTGTCACATCGTCTAAACTCCTAACGCCGCCCACACGAGGCCGTTCATTCTTCAACCCCCTCTTCCTCTCCATCCACTCATCTCCCTCTTCTCTTCCCTCCGTCTCTCTCTGCGGTCCTTTGGTCTTGACCCCTCCTTTCCCCCCCCCCATCTCTCTCGCCCTTCCTGTCACGCTCTTGTCGTACGATCTAAGGTACTGAACTGCATACGCAAAAAACCCAAAGACTCACAGTATTTTTACTCCCGCCGTCTTCTCATACCCGCCCCCACCATGGCCACATCATGTTGTTGTTTTTTCGTTCTCTTTTTCTGTTTTTAGCTTTTTCCTTTCTATTAGAGACCTGACCATTGAGTCCGATTGCTTATTAGTGTATGAAAAGATATATTATATATATATAAATGTATATTCACAAATGTTTTAAACCTTCAAAGTGCCTACCATTTGGAAATGTACTTGCTCTAGGCGAGCGTGAGGCGGGTGCGTACACAAAGGAGGGGTGGAAACGACGTGACTGGCATTCTGTGAGCACGGATGACTGTAATGGTAACTTTTTTTTAGTCTTACAAAAGCTGACAGTATTGTACCTATAAATTGAAACAACACTACTGAATAAACATTGTGGCCTAATATCCATCTGCCTGTGTCGTCTTATTTTAAAATCACGCTTCTTTTTCCTCCTTAAGCGTCTGTGAAGTATCTGCAAAATATGTTCTACAAATAAAATGTAATATCAGTATTATTATCAACTATTCATGTTACTGTGCCTACACATAATTATGGAGAGTTCAGTTCATTCGATGAGCAAATATTTCTCCTGGGAAACTATTTCCAAGTGTTTTTATTGTAGAAAGTTGAGAGCAGATGCCACAGAACTGCCTTGCTTTATTAAAAATGTCTTCAAAAAAAGTGTTCATCTGGTTCATTGCTCAAGGGTTAGCCTTTATTACTATGGCTACCCTGTATGTTTCTGCAAAGTTGCCCTCAAAAGGGGAATATCCATGTTTATATATAGAACACAGAACTATAAAATGTAAGCTGTAGGACTACTGTACAGTATATATGCTCTCTTGCCATTACTTAAAGTCTAAGGGGATTATGTGGTGATGAGTAAGCTTTATGTGGTTTATGTGCTCCACCGTGTCATTTTAGTGCCCAAATCTGGTCCCGTTACAGAAGGAGATTAGAATAACGGCGGGGATTAATCTAGCACAGGATTGCTGGGTAGTCGCAGATCTTGAGTGGAGCCACAGAGAGGAATGAGAAACCAGTGATGCTGACACCAACACTAACAAACTGGTGTATTTATTTAGAGTTATCACACAAAACACAACATTTCAATGCATGCGTTCTGCCAATGTATTGATAAAGACGATGTAATTACACTTACAAGAGTTGCAGTGCTGATCAGAATGGGGTTATTCATGCTCAGAAGGGAATAATAGCCCTGAAAGAAGAAGAAACCGCCTTGTGATGTTCCCTTTGAAGACAAGAGAAAGGATGAGGGGGATCGGAGCATGCATGTGTGTGTGTGTGTGTGTGTGTGTGTGTGTGACAACGACAGTGCCCACGTGCGTGCATTTGTCCATTTGTCTGTTCTCACGTATGACCCGGGGGGAGGTGCATCATGGGGACAGGCTAAAGCCATTCCTGGTTCTCGCAATGTTGTTTTAAGTGAATACTCCTCTTTCTAAGGAATAGGGTCAGTATGTTCCAATACGGAATGTGATATTTGCCCAGAGGCAGTTTGTACACGACATCCCACCAGGATAGGAACCATACAGGGGGGAGTGGTGAAGCAGAGAACCAATAGGAGAAGCTGAAGCTTCTGTTCCCCTCTCTGTCCAGTTGCCTTGCATGTGTTTGCCTGTCTAGCCTACAGTTTGTGTCAAAGTGCAACAGGATTTATATGCTCTGGAATGGCTGCGGCTGTGTTTGTGTTTGTGTTGGGGTTAGCGTAAGGGGTCAGTGTGTGTTTATGTCAGGGGAGAGAACATCAATTTAAGGCGCTCTCAGGCAAGGATATAGCTGGATGTTTTTGAGACTGGGTATCTTTCTCTCTCTCTCTCTCTCTCTCTCTTTCACTCTCTTGCTCTTTGTCTATCTCTCCCTTTGTCTCCTTTTCTTCCTCTCTCTTTGTAGCTGCAGAGCTAATTCAATAAAGCTGTCGGCCATCAACTGTTAGTCAGCGCCAAACCATGCAGAAACGTCAAGGAAATGGCGTCCAAGGTAAACAGGCTGTCAGGCCTCATAAGAGCTCATGGCTGGAGGCTATAAGCCTGGGCTCGACTGGAGTGGACACGTAGCACCTCACTGACCCAAACAGAGTACAGCAGCAGCAGCATAGCAAGTAGACACAACACTGGACCGCATCAGACCAATGCACCAGTTCCAGCCCAAGCCTGGCACTATAAATAGTGAGTATTATACTATGATAAAGCTCTTAGTCCAAGCCCCAACCGCAGTGCTATACTCCCTGGCCTGTCCTAAACAAAGCTGGCTTCAGCCCTCGTTCCCAAAAGAGTCTTATAGTCAAACCAAGACATTATTACCCCTAGCCTCAGTCCTAACTCTAGCCCCAGATAGCATCCCCAGCTACAGCTACAGACACTGCTGCATGGTGATCAACACCTACAAACAGAACAAACAGAGTGAGATGTCTTTGAACCAAGCAAATTGCTTTGACACTTTTCCTATGTGCAAGGGGTCTGTAGATATTTTGGGAAATTTACCATTTTGGTTTCATTTAATTTCATTTCATTTTCCTTTATTTGATTAAGAGGGACAGTGTACATTAATGAACATAAAAAATGTAAATGCACCTAATTATAGCCAAAAGGCTAGTTTCCATTGGCAGTCCCCCTGCCAGAATGAATAAGGCTATGCATCCTGCAATATAAAATAACATAAAAGTACAATATCTAAAAACACAATATCACATAAAAACCCATGCCCCACAAAGCCATCAAACACCAAATCCTGAGCACACAGAGACCTAATCCATGGTAAACAGAACAAAATAATGATAAACAAACAGACAAACAAACAAACAGCAAACAAAAAAGTCACTAATGATCGCAGTTTTGGTTATTTATAAGCCACGTTTTCAGATTTGTTTTAAAGGAGTTGAATGATATAGATTCTCTAATGTTTTGTGGGAGTTTATTCCATTCGTGGGCTGATCTAACTGAAAAAACCGACTGT
>OMLI01082305.1:0-12915 GCA_900302605.1 Rondeletia loricata | reverse complement strand
GAAATAAACATGTTTAGATTCCGTGTTTACTCGCCACTGCGCATGCGCCACTGAGACGCTGAGAAATTGAAATCAGACGGGTCCATGAGCATGTAACCTGACTCTGCTGAGCATGCGCAGTGGCGTGTCCATGACTCATGGCATGAGCGTGCAAGAGTTTTCTCACCGTATCAGTGGCGCATGCGCAGTGGCGTGTAAACACGGAATCTAAACATGTTTATTTCTTGGTTTGTGAGCACTATTGGAGAAAACCACCTTGCCAGGATAGTTTGTATGCGCTTACTTGTGTTGGACATAACAAAGACACAGCTATGGGAGCTGCTGAACACTCGTTTGGAATACAATGGATCTCAATGACTGGCCAACAGCCAAATTTCGGAACGCCGGTACTCCGCGAGAGAGGGTGAGTTGATCAAAACTCATGGCTGATTTACATCTCGACATAGACCAGGTCAACAATTAACCTGGGGTCTTAGCAGACCGGCCAATTCCTTTAAGAAGTTATGAATCTACAGGCCATAGAATAAAAACCAATACCAATTTTGGTAACAATATGTGACTTACCTGTTGAATCAACAGGTAATCCATGTCGCCTCCATCCATTTTCACAAGGTAGGTATTAGCTAGCTATTGTTAGCTTACACTCTACTTTCACCAACAGAAAGGGGCTCGCCTCGGGTAGGTGATTGGATTGGTTGATACAGAATGCGCCTGATCGTGATTGGCTTTAATAACGGAAGGAGGCATTCAGCCTCCGTTTGAGAAGTTTACGAGTTGCTGCTTCGTCCAAAAGAGAAAGCTAGTGACGTAGAGTCGCATAGCAACTGGATTATGATTGGTCAAAAAATATAGGAGAGGAGGCTGAGCGTGGTCTGCCTCCTCCGCAGGGGAAACAGTTGTTCGTGGAACGCTGCTTGATAATGATATTTTTAACATTAAACCACACAGATGGCGACTTTTTCAGCGGATATTTTCAACGCATGAGCATATTTCAGCAAATGTATTTATTTTGCAGAGACAAAAGTTAATTTATTTTAGATGCATTTATACGATTTATTTATTTACATCAGTGGGTAAAAAAACAGAGGAGGTGCTGCCTCCCTTTGCCCCCTCTGACGCCTCGCCACTGGTGATTCTTTTCTATGGTCCTTTTAAAGGATTTCAATAACTGCTGAGTGCACTGAATGAACTGGGTTGTTATTGTGAACTTGTGATGCTGTTTTAAGTATAACAGTGTAAACAGTTATAATATCGCTGGTGGTCTGCTGGGTTGCTTGGCCATGCTGAGGCAGTAGTGTACTGGGTGTATCATTAAAGTAAAAATCCACCGTAGAGTTACAACCGTCTTTTTTTTCTACCTGCAAAATCTGACAGGCCAAGTATATCGCAGGCTCTTTTTTTCATCCTGAATAGATATCACAGTCCCTAATTTGCTGCCAGAGATCTGTGGCATAGTCGAGTGCTCCCCCTCCCTCCTTCCCTCGTTCAGGGAGGACTTCTGAAGCTCTTACAGTAATAAGGCGACAAGTATGCCTTCACGTGTTGAACTACATCAAGCGCACTAATCCTTGTAGATTGAAGCCGCCCACTGATTTAGATTGTCATTATGTGTTTCATAAACGTTCCACTCTAAGGTTTTATATTCAAAGAATATGAAGAGGCGGGGGTGGAATGGAAGGTAGAAATGGTCCTTTCATTACCGTTCCTCCCTCTTTATGCAGAGTTTAACAGGGCAAGGTAGATGTGTTCGCTCAATGACTCTGTTCCACCTGAGATGAAAGGCTATTTACATCCGGCGATGATGATGATGATGGCTGTGGGAGCCGGCATCGTTTCCAGGCGACCAGGGTTCCCTGCTCACTGTCATTTGACAGACTTTAAGGAGCACACTGTTAGAGCACGGCAGACATTGTGTCCATCACACCTAATTGACCAAACGGGCTATGCTTTTAGTGAAACAGAGGTATAACAGCCGAAGAAATGAAGCTCTTCCTCCACATTACCAGATGGATGTGACAGCACAGACAGAGCACAGGTCACCACTTTATAAGTCTGAAGCTATATTATTGTCCAATTTGAGATAGACTAAGCTTGAACTTTAAATGTGTAAACTAAATGAGACTGGACCAATCATGATGAATGTAAACCTGGAAGGAATGTTTTTTTCTTGTCCTGCTCATTCTCTTATTTCACTTATTTCACTCTTTGCATGCAGAGTTGATAAGTTGATTGCTGATAAGTGCTATTAATTTCAATGAGCAAGCTAATTAAAAATTGAGTTTTATCTAATTTGATAGTTCGACATAATTCGCAAGAGTTGAAACTGCAAATTCTCAGTTAATAGTGTGGTATATTAAATTTTCCACTTTTTTCTGGAGTATTGGATTAACAGGATTTAAACTTTGTCTTCCAATTGCATGATGCTGTTGGGCTATTTAATTAGCCATTTTTGCTGCTCAGAGAGGTGCATAAAGCAATATCCCATATCCCAGAAAATAAATGAATAATTAAACTAAATGTATGATTAAAGGCAATTAAAGCAGTGATTGCTTTAGCAGCTACATTAGTAATACTGAAATATGCCTGTATAAGGAAACCTAGTGTAAATGCACACACTAGTTTGTCACTTGGGCACTGGTCTTGCAGGTGGTAACCAGCTTTGTAGCAAACATGGCATAAGAAAATGGAGCCACTGAAACAGGCTCCTCTATTTTTCATGAATAAGGTCACTTATCAGTGAATGTAATGTCACCAAGTTCTCTTCATCAATTCAATAACAGTGTGAAAGTGAAAGAAATAGTTGGGTCATTTCTTTGTATTACACCCCTGGGCTTTTTATTATGACTTCATTTCCCGTTGTAATATTGGAACGTCTCTATAATTGTAAAAGTGTAATAGACTCTAATAGAATTTCATTTTGAACCCTGAATGGTCTATGCCATCTCTGCTCAATTTGAGTAGAATAATGATTTTTAATGTCCACACATGGCTTCCTGTGACCTTATTCAATCTCTGGGCTGATCAGGAAATATATTGATTCAATTACAGCGCTGATGACAAGCGAACAGAGGAGAGCAGGGAAAAAAGGTCAGCATATATTTGAAAATGTAAATCTTAACAATGTCTTTTGGGTTTGCTGAAAAAAGCCATTATGAAATGTCATTTGGTTCCAGTGGCATCTAGCCCTCTGCCTTTTTCTCCCAGACCAATGGGAATAGTACGAATATTTAGGATATCCATAGTAGGGTTTTCCTTTGTCAGGGAATGCAATATGTTCAGACCTATTTTGCTGTTTGCTATTATTTTGTGGGATATAATGGCAAACATTTCCTTAGCATAAAATGTCCTTTTGGAGAGTTCTTAATGACCTTGAGGTAATGACTTTCAAATGCTTTTGTATGTACAGCGCAATTCTTTTGCTGCATAAGCTGGTCTCAGTAAATTAGCCTGACAATTTCTGTACTCAAACATTGAACAAAGCTCTAAAATGTATTCCTTCTCAAATTACATGCACACCACACTGGGTGCTACTAATTATTTGTTTGGTCATTAAAAACCCATTCAAATTAAATTGTTCATTTGCATACCAGTGTGTGTTGCATCATAAATTATTAATTGAAAATAAATAAATGAATGCAATTAGAAGAATAAGTAATGTAACATATGCACCTACAGAGATCTTGTGCTTGTCTTTCTTTTGACATTGAGGTTGGAGAAGTTTTTCTATGGAGAAATACTGTACCACCACTCCCCTCAGAAAATAATGTCCAATTGCCTCAATAAAGAAAGGGATCCTTGTTAAAAGGGCATGGCTGTACAATATGTGAATTCCAAAGACCAGATTTGAGGTGGTGCTGATGAGAGCAGACCTGAGCTGCACGGACGAAATGAGCATACTGGTAAATTCTATCTGCAGACAAAGGTGGAAAACATTTTCCTCTCCTCTGCTTTTCATTTCACTGATTAACTCCCCCTCCCCTGCTGTCACTGTTTGGCTTTGGTAAATTATGAATAAATTGACTTTTTCTCTTGCTGACAAATATTTGTAAGCAATCCAGCCAAAAAAAGGCACATTTTCCTTAACCTGCCTCGTTACCTCACATCTGTATGTGTTTTGTGTCTGGATCATCTTGTCTCAGGGTTGGAATAATATTTCATCTCATTGCAGACAATTACTCAACACCCCCACTCCCGTGCTTTACTGCTGTTGCTGTTCTAGTTGCTCTTGTTGTTTTGGTTACTTTATATTACCACTATTTTCCAGTTCCAGGGATTTGTAAATGTGCACCCCTTTTCAAATCACTTCATTAATTAAATGGGATTGGGAAAGGTTCTGAGCTAATGGATTAGACTGGGCCTGGCTGGTTCAGGCCTTTTACCGGAGGTCACATTTCATTTGCTGCCTATGTCAAGCGACCAGCAGCAGGGCCTCTGAGGCAATCTAATCAATGTCTGCGTGCCGTAGCCCTTGAATGAATCCATTAAAGTTATGTGGATGCATCCTGCCCAGTGAAAAAAAAAAAGTCTCCTGATACCTCTGATAGAAATTAGCCATGAATTAGGAGAGAGGCTGGACTCATTCTGGATGCTAGCCAAAGCCGAATTAATAGGCCATCAGAGCCTCTTGTGTGTTAAATCCCATTTGTTCGCCCATGGTTTATGAAAGCTCCTCCTCTGTTGCTCCATGCCTGGTGTGAGACCCCCGCACACCCACCACAAAACTTCACTCATTAAATAAAGTTCTGGGAGGAGACAAGGCAGGGAGGGCTGGAGACTGGGGACAGGCTAGCAATTTAGGCTGGTGTTGTTGGGGAGGATGATTCTGATGGCTGGTCTGAGCTGGGGTTATGATTGCAATTGGGGTTTGGATGGGCTTAGTCTGTAGCCAGGAATGGAGCTAAGAGGACGTTAGCAGGACACTTGGGGATGCTAGACATGTGGACCTCTTCAGCACCAACTTCATCGCAGCAATGTCCACTAATCCCACAAATTGATCTTCAATGTTTCTGTGTTTAAGTGGAGGAAAGCCTCTGACCAAATATCTTTGGAAAAGGATGTCTAAAATGCCCAAACCTATCAGAGAAAACGTTTTACTTTCAAGCACTGTGTGACACACGATCATTATTTTCTGTATGCTTGAAAACACGCAGCATCATATGAGATAATTATTGGGCATATACTTATAATAATAGAGTAATAGCTCTTGGCATGCCTGACTCAGAAGTCAGAGCTTAGGTTTTGTTGTTTTATAGCTCTGCATATTTTATTGGAATGTTGCTCAGAACAAACCACGTCCCTCTGTGAGGTTTTCTTCATCACTGTATCTCTGATTTCCCTCCCTAATGTTTTCCATTTTTCAGCTTCTAGAGGACCAATTAATTAGACTTCATTTGAAAATAAGACTTTTTTCAATATATCACTTTCAAATCAGTGGTGAAGACACAATCTAATGTTAGTAAAAAAGATGATACAGTAGCTTTACAATCAATAGTTCTAGACCTGTGATGATCTGCTACATGTCTTTATTTGGAACAGTTTGGGGAATTTTCAGTCTGACAGAATACATTTCCAGCAGACTAGTATGTAATGTATGTAATGTAAAGCCACAGAAGGCGGAGACAGTCAAATCTGCTGGTAAAATGCAGCTAATCACGATCATTGTAACATTTAATTTGACTATAACACGTTTAATGAAAATACTACATTTTTAAAATGAATCTTTGAAAAGTTACGACCAATCTATGGTGCCTAAATATACTCTGGGTCCGCAGAGAGAAACAACCCAGCAAAGATTAGCTTTTCTCTGGAGATACAGCTGCCTCATTTGAGCCAGTGTATGCAACCAAAGCACTGACTCACCTTGACAAAAGCAGTGATAACCTCTAAATGAACTGTTCCCACCCAAA
The DNA here is from genome assembly GCA_900302605.1 of Rondeletia loricata. NCBI lineage: Eukaryota > Metazoa > Chordata > Actinopteri > Beryciformes > Rondeletiidae > Rondeletia > Rondeletia loricata. The sequence goes on along the minus strand of OMLI01082305.1, from coordinate 7,009 downwards.
TCAAGCAGCCAACCAAACGAACATAGAGATGGGCAGCTCAGAGGGATGGCCCCAAACTGCTGAGGAACAGAGAAGTATGCATACTGAACCCACTGGAGGGCCATTACAGCTCAGCCGTCCGTTTCGCCAGGCAGATAAACAACAATTCCCAGAGTCCACTAGTCCTCCATGGTCCTAATTTACATTGAGTTTGGGGCTTCAGTGCATGCGAGTGCTAGAGGTCAGTGTGAGTGTGTATTCACAGACACATACCCTCACGCAACACAAGGAGAATGATAAGCAGAATAACGTTCCCTAAAATTCCACTCAAAAACAAACTCTCAAAATGCTTGACTGCACAAATGCACCATTGAATGTACACATACTGTATGCATGCTTCCCGACACAATACACATAGTTGCATGTTCACGTGCGGACATGCATGCACACGCACGCGCACACACAAACACGTATAAACACGGTTATTCATATGCTGTTATAGACACACTATATGTAAATGAGATCTAAAATGGCTCTCATGCTTGCCCTCTTCCTCCGGTGCCAGAGTCACGCATCATTGTCAGCAGCCAGCAAAACAAGATGAAATAAAATTCTAAGCCGTCCTGGCAGTCAAGGACACCATTCCCTCACCGTAATAGCCTGTATCGCCTAGCCACTCCATGTGTAGCTTTTCTTCATTGCTCTGGGCTTTTATTCCTGGCAATAAGCTCTTTATCACTCCTCAGCACAATTCATTTAAAACCACCGTCAAGAAGCAATCAAACCTTAAGAAAGAGGATTCAAAGTCAGTGTGTTATTGTTAAGCAAAGTAGCATTACTTCATTTCCATAATGCACCCGGACGAAGATGCCAAATAGGTAATAATAAAGAACAGTACACAAGAAAATAAACAGTTAATATTTTCTCATTTTTAAGCCCCCAATCTAAATGCAACACTTTATCCACCCATGTTGTTTCCTCTTTCCTTCTTTCCTGCATTTGCCTCTTTCTCTCTCCAGAATGACATTATGTTTGGGTTAGTTGTCTTTCTGCCTTGGACACCTATGATTTAGCAATTCTTGACATATCCATTACACCCCACAGATTGGCTATTCTCCTTTCTCTGTGTCTTGGCAACCTATAGAAATGACATGTACCTTTCCATTTTTTCTCTGATGTCCTCGATTCACAGGTGGTGCATTTAGAAAGAAGTGGATTCTAATTTCAGGAGTCTTCCCCTACTATTAACTATAGCTACAGGAGAGACATCAATCTTGACAAGGTCTTTTTGAACCATGTCTAAAAATGCAATCCCATTGTGTATTTTTCACCTGCTCTCTATGGCCTGACAGAAGATGGGCATTTCTTCTGCAGTTTTCACGATTTACTATCTGCAATATTATTGTCACAGTCTATAACAGTGTTGGGGAAATGGTTCAGATGTCATCATTATTAATCTTTTATGCGTTGATTGCTGAGGTAGAAGAGCGTGTTGAGTTCTTCTACAGCAGAGATACAAGTTACAACCAACATTATTTTCATCATCATCAATTTCATCTTCGCCATTACTATCTTGATACTTGTTTCACAGCGTTGTTTGCTTTACTGTTAACCCCATTCCCATTCCAGAGGCACTTCTGTCCCCTTACATTGATGTTTACATGTGGATTGACCTTCATCCCCATGTATTTGATATTCTATTAAGTCTTGATTTTTACATTCCTGGCCGTAGACATTAATTGATCCAGTGAAGGAGGAAGTTCATCAGACAGCCCCTCAATCAACCTATGAATGGATTCTGTATGACCACGTGGCCACAAGGTCACATATGGGCCCATAGCAGTGAGTCTGGTATGCATATTAACTACATTATGATTTCCAATACCAAGACAACTTGTTAGAATTTGGCCCAACATCTCTAGAGGTGGTCGGCCTAAGCTAGATTCAACACTAGATTCTGCCTGTTTACACAACATAAAAGATATCTCTTCAGGCAGCTTTCTATGTCAGAAGCCATCTATTTAAACAAGCCAATAGTATATTCATTTTATTACATTAGATGACATAAGGTCTCACTTTATAAACACAGCTTACTGTAACTCAGAGAGGTATTTTGATTCAAATCATTTTCAATTAGCCCACTAGGTGGGTTTACTGGTGGTGTTTGTTGAACATGGTTATAAATATGATGTTTTAATTCCATGTCCACTCTCCCCTCCCCCTGGTGCTTTCTATTTAATACACCAACCTCATCACCAGGGAGATTAAGGCTAATGCCTAAAGGAGCACAGCCCAAAATTGAAAATAATTAACTGCAATTAGCATTCTAACAAATGGCTAATAACATGGCAATTGTTCTATTTTTATTATATTACCTGTAATCTTACTCTTGAGAGCCTCATTCTCCATTATAATGAACGGGGCTAGAGAGTTATCTTAATATCAATCATTTAAATATGTTAAAATCCATGGGTAAAATAAATGTAGGATTAAGATTTGTGTCGTTCCATCACTGCTCTGCTATATTCTCACTGGGGTCTTTACTTTTTTTATCCTAGACCCTTTAGCAAAAGTAGGACAGCCCTGCTAAAGAGAGGTTAAAGCCAAGAGGAATAAAGCACAGCATCAATACACCAGCACCATGGCCTCAGCAGGCAGGACAGCACATAAAAGACCTTGCTAACTGCTCCTTCGGCCGTAAACCCAACTAATTAACAGTAGCTTCACCATGCTATTCCTATGGCCAACTGTGTTTCCTTGAGGCCACAGGATATAAGCCCTAGAACAATTTGCAAACCATTGTCACACAAAGAAACAATGAGATGGGCAATAGTGAGCTGGGATTTATTGGCTCTTATAGTTATTGGGTGACGTGTTTTTTTTTTCTTCTCTCTTCTCACCTTCTGCTTGCCGGTGCTGCTGCCATCACCATCACTGCTGCCATCACTGCTGTCTTTCCACACCAGTAGTAATGAAAATAATAATAATGATAATAATAGCATCACTTCAATCTCACTTTCAGTGATTACATTGTTCCACCCGTTTCCGTTTCTGCTTAAATTATATTTAACTTCATCTACTGTGGTCCGCAAACAGGATTACTGGTACTTATCTGAAATGAAAGTGCATTTTTAACGCAGTTTAATAACGAGAGTGGAAAATCCAGTCCATAGCAATAAAGCTGAAACTAATTCATTTGAATGGCTGTCGGCACAGAGTGTTTCTATTCTTCCTCACATGCCCATTCCCTCTGTTCAAAACTGTAAAAGAAAGGAGGCAGGAGGCCATTTGTGTAATCTGCTGCAGCCTGACATGAGTGTAGCGTGGTTAGAAGATCACAGAAACAGTGAAGAATCTTCATCCACACTTCATCCACACTAAGAGCCTCTTCAAAGAGACACTAAAAGGTCAACTTAAAAGCGACCGAGATCATCAAACACTGCAACTTTTCCTAAGTGTCTTGAGTAGAGTGGAGGGTGAAGGGGTGGACTGGTAGGAATAGAGGAGAGAGCGAGAAACTGCTGTATACCCTCATGCATCTAAAGTGGTCAGCAGTTTGAACCTGTCCGTGCCTCCTGTTCCATTATGGAATAGTAACATAGGGGCCTGTTTGTTCGCCAAACACAATTAACAAGGTTTCTGCTACACATCAATACTGCTATTTGCATAGGGTATTGATCCGGAGTCCTTATAATCACAAAATGTTAATTGCACCAATTAATTCTCAATCTGTTTGTGCCCTTGTCTGGCCGCCTTGAGCCCTGAAGGTCAGTGTGAAAATGAACTGCTCTTTGATTCTCCTCCAGGAAAAGATTTTTTCCCAAGACAACACAGTTTGCTACTCAGAAATCAAAAGGCCCTAGCATCCTTTATCATTATTATCATTCCCCGTGAGTAGCAGCTAATGGGTTTGAAATCTTGTGATCTGATTTGTCCTTTTAAACAAGGTTTTTCTTGTCTCGTTCATTAACCAGGGCTGTCTCCTCCTCTCTGCAGAGCCATGGCTATTTACACCCTCAAAGACACAGTATCCGCCTTATATTGACTAATAAGTCATTTTCTGAGACAATGTGTTGCCCGTTTGATTCATACCCCATACGCCATGTCTGCGAGTCTCCTGTCTCTGGTCTTGCTGCTACACCATGTTATTACATGCTGTAACATGACCTCCTGCTCTATTGTCTGTTTGAGATTATCAGAATAATAAGTCAGAGCTGTCGACTCTACCATTCCTCTGTCTGTGATAAGTAGGTAGGACGCCTTCTTTCTTTGTGTGCCCTTCTCTTTCTTTTTAGTCCAAACATGACCCTATAATGTTGCAGTTATATTGCAGTACTTATTTGATCATTTTGGTGGAGAGTTTGTGATGTGCCGTATGGGGTTGGTGGGATCGTCTGCACCCTCATACTCTATTAAAACGTAGTATTTAATAAAGCCTATAACCTATGGCACAATATTACCAAATATTTGCCTAGCTTTAATAAAAACAGTTAATTGGTGGAACATTTACAGTAGCTTAACAGAAGCCCTTTGCACATATTGCTTTTTTCAAAGTATCGAATTCTAGTTTTGCAGTTGAGTGTATTTACCAGTGTTGATTAGACTCTCCATTGATTGCTTTTCCCTCTATCTTGATATGGTCAACATCATGAACACAATTAGAGGTTATTCTTTCCCCAATATCTGTACATGTCAGTGCAGAAGGAGCCCACTCCCAGTCCCCGTCATCCATGCCTGAACACAGCCAAATGACAAATGAGCCGCCCTGTGTGAAAGATGAATTTCAATACACTACACCTGTGCCACCCCACCAAATGAAAGGACTGATTGCCTCCAATTGCATATTTAAAATGCTTAATTCCTCCATTAAAAAACCTATTTACTTGAATTAGGGACAATTAGCATTTTCAGACCCACTTCAACTTTGTTCGCCCCCATCCATTAACATTTGAAAGTGTCGGCTGCCAGACACAAGAAAGCCCCGCCATCTGATTTGTGCTGACCCCCTATGATGGCTGCATGGATGGACTTTTTTATCTGTGCCACCTCACTGGAGGAAGGGGCTGGTCCTGGGTCTAAGTCGCCTCATTATGTGTAATCAACAAAAGCCACTGAATGAAAGACAACAGAGTGAAGGGCAAGGAGATGTCCAATGGACAAAGCCAAGGTGCAGCTCCTCATTTGCACCCATCTTTGACAGAGGGATCTCATGTGAATTCCATGTGGTACAGCTCTTGGGCCGTCCATCTAGTCTGTAGCATTGCACCACTGAACAATCGAGGGAGAAGGAAAAATCAGTGGCCTCTAAATTGCCATGGTAGTGGTAGGTGGAAAAAAATGGAGAAAAGGATAGATAAAATGGAGAAGATGAGTATCAGGATATGCAGCTGTCAGGTCTCTGAAGTTATTGGATGATACACAATGGGAAATAGGTTTGTGCTCAGCCTTGAGTATTTTCATTGGTCACAAATTACAGCGTCTGACTCAAGTCGCTTACACATCCTTAGATGAGGCTTTTGATGGAGAATGGGTTCTAATGAAGATGACAGAGGCTGTCTCACTCTCAGGGGGATTTATTAGAGAAAGAGGGCTCACATCATGTGAGTCATGTGTAATGCTTTTTATTGCTCTTGTCACAGGCAAGAGCGAGAGCTTGTTTTGATGATCATTTTCACCCTTGAAAATATATTAATATCTCTTTGAATCACACAGACCTGTTGTGGGGTGTGTGTGTGTGTGTGTGTGTGTGTGTGTGTGTGTGTGTGTGTGTGTGTGTGTGTGTGTGTGTGTGTGTGTGTGTGTGTGTGTGTGTGTGTGTGTGTGTGTGTGTGTGTGTGTGTGTGTGTGTGGATACATTGTATACTTACGTGTGTGTTTCTGGGTATCATTGAGAAAACTAGTCTTTTGTGCAGCACAAAAAGTAAACCTTCATTGGAGATATATTTGACTTTTATGATGAAACTGGTCTTAAATCCTTTTCAAGTTACGCAGATTTAGGCGAATAATCAAACTGAAATTAAACTAACGGTTGTGCATAGATCTGCAGTGCCAACACAGCTGTAAAGGGTGGGGTAGAAGAACATTTACCATTACACAGGATCTGATGTAACTATCCCTTGTGCTATTTACAGAGAGTGCCTACTATACTTAGAAACCGACATTAGCTTGGATGTTAGAGGGGCTGACAGCAGGTATGCCATTTACAAGGTCATCACAGATATTTTGTTGAATTAGGCCCACAAGCAACACAGTCTCATAAAATTTTGTGAAATGAGCACAAACTCTGAAATGCACATTATGTGACAATACCACAAACTGGTTTATGTTACAATAGCACGAATTGGATACGCCATATGTAACTGTTTGTCATGTGAAAAGGTTAGCAAACGGTTAAGTTTAGGCAAGTAAAACAACTTCAGTTAGGGTTAGGGTTAAGGTTAGGGTTAGGTTTAGGCAACTAAAGTAACTACAACTTTGGCTAAGATTAGGTAATGTTTTGGTCATAAGAAAATCTTCACTCACAGCAGAAACAGTCTTGGCATGAGTTGGGAATTGAACCTGGTTGAAGGCAAATGTGTCCACCGCGATTTGGGAGGTGTGCGCGTAGGCTCCTCTGCGAGCCTCTGCGACCTACGGTTACCCATAATACCCTTCGCTGCGTAGCTACGCAGATACGTTTACGTGTACCTTCGCAGAAGCATAAATCCCACTTTACGGGATAGGTTCCTGTTTCTGAACACAGAGGACATGTGGCATCTTCATCAAGTCACTGATCGGGGCTTTGGGGTGATGGCAGATCGTAGGTTACACCAATATTAAAGCTAATCCTAAATACCTCCATATCCCAGAGTTCTATTCAACTTATCCTCTCTAGTACATCGTCCTCTCTACACTTTCCCAGTTCAACCATTGTCCCTTTTTAGCATGAGAAACTGCTTTGGCATTTCTTGCTGCTTGCCACTTCCTGCTTGGTGATATATTTGCTCCACCACCAATTTGCTCTTTTCTAAGAGTGTTGCTGTGTTCCATG
>OMLI01082277.1:0-11572 GCA_900302605.1 Rondeletia loricata | reverse complement strand
CATAAACAGTCTGTCTGTCTGTCTGTCTGTCTGTCTGTCTCTCTCTCTCTCTCTCTCTCTCTCTCTCTCTCTCTCTCTCTCTCTCTCTCCCCTGTTCCCTACAAACTGAAAAGAATATCAGTTCAGTTTTGGTTTGAACATGTCCTGGAACTCATGTTGTGTGGGCCTGACAGGGAAATTTGGTGTGGATAGCAGGAACAGAATTGTAGACTTTTAGTTGAGGGTGACTGCTTTACCAGATGTTGCTGCCACATATCTCAAAACTGGGAAAATGTGGATCTAGCGTTGTTATTTCCCTGTTGGGTTGTCTCACTGTGTACATAAATGAACATGTTTTGTAACAGTTGCGTTTCATGCCAGCCACTCCCTTGAACTGGTCTGAAAGTGTTACAATCTCTGTGAAGACCGTATCACCTGGAACACATTTCTCTCTCACAGAGAAACACAGCCAGCTCAAATAAAAGAGAGCGATGACAACTGTTTGATGAGAAACATGCAAGGACAGGCATTCAATTTCATGGTGTTAAGACCGGAACATTAATGGATCGTAAATACAGGGATAAAAACAAGGCTTTCATTTATTGCACTCTAGTATTTGTACACACAGATAAGTCTATTAATGGAAAATCAAAACAACATAAGATGTATGTCTTAGCAGTATGTGACTGGGCTATAAGAGTGTTTTGACACATGTTTTTGTCAATTCACAATTCAATTCAAAATACCTTTTACAGTACCATTAGGCTGATTTCTCTTTAAACCCCTGCACATCTGAAAACCGACTAGGGAAGGAGAGACGCGTCATTGTGTATTCATGTTCAAGTGTTGAAAACATCTGGGCAGCAAAGAGCTTCCATTAAAGCATCTCAATAGACACATTTATGTCTGAGTTGATTACATTTTCTTCCCTTATCCAATCCTCCCTTTCACTTTTTATGCATCGCATGAATCGCATTGATTGTTTCTATATTATCCACTACACAAAAGCCTCACAAACAAAAGCTGTATTACTGCTTTTCATACGTACAAGAGGTGATCTCTCCCCATCTTTCTGTTGTATGCATACTGTTTGAGTCACCCTTTCCCCACACTGATTGGAGTGGGTCACTCACTATGAGCAGCTTGTTGGTGAGCTGCTGCTGACAAGAGTGGCTCCACTGCTCTCCCATGCCTATGGTAAAAAGCAGTAAAAGACCACCCAAAGAGTATATACTAGGTGAATAAAATGATTGATGAGAGGCTGCTGAGCAAATGATTCCCTTTAAAGTCTTCCTCAGCGCTTGAAGAAAATCATGTCCTGACAAGACAGTGTTTACTTCATTAAATATAAATCCTCTCCTCAACATTCCCAACCCCTCAAAAAATAAATAAAAAATGTGTCTGTTAATTGTCATATTCTGTGTAATTTACATCCAAGTAAAAAAAGTAATGGGTCACAGAAATTAGTTGGAAATGTAAAGATTGATAAACATGGTAAAGCACAGTATGATTATTTTATGTTCTCCACCTTGGCTCTAGTTTAATGTCCACATCCCATCCCTATCAGCATACAGCTGCTACCAATTTAATCCAATAGAAGGTATTTTATTTCCAAACTCTCATGTGCACAGTAAGAGCCAACGGAATGACAAACATGCCGCTGAATCATATGCTGCCTTAATTCAATTTATTGTAATAGACATTTGCTTGGAATAATGTATTTGGCAACGCTTTATAGCGACACAAAACTAGCTACAATATGAATTGCCTAAACACAAATACAAGCTATTCTTGCAGCAGCAGCTGAAATATCCAAACAAATTCTGATTCTCCAGTTTCGTCAGCAGGTGAAACCAGTTCATCCAAACACTCTCTACTGGAAACCACAAAGATTCTCTTTCTCTGTCCGATATGATATGATATTTCTTCATTGCTCCAAGAACAAGAAGATGGACCAAATGTAGCGATGCATCCAATACACATAATTCTTCTTTTCCCTTCTCTTTAGTTATCTCAATGCCTGTTTCTCACTGGGTGGTAACGGTGCTGATCTCCTTGGTTTGGCACAACAACAGAGTCCAGAGAATGAGCGATGGTCATCACATCATGGAAAAGTTTGTGGGATGGAGAGTGGGAGCCAGGACTCTCTCAGGAGATCTGACTGTGTATCCTCCCAAGCCTACATGCTTCCCCTGTCCGTTCCACACCAACTCCAGCCTCAAGCCCACTGCAGCCAGCCAGAGCAGAGAGCTTCATGCAAACAGGAACCAAAGCCAAGGAGGAGGATATGACAAAGCCATTATGTAAGAATAATAATGAGGCCTATGTGACCTTTAGTCATTCCAGACCGGAGGACCAGAGCATCCAGCCATCAATCTGATTTCAGCATCTTCGAACTTCAAAACGTGTTCACTCCAGCCTGTAAAAACGTTATTATACTCGTTTGGTTGTTTTGTGTTACTGGAATATGTATGAACTACAAACAAAAGATCTCAAATTGGTCGGCCCAGTTTTTCTTAGCAATTATCTCTGTCTTCTTTGCTTGAGTGGATCACTGTGTCTCTAATTGAGGAGCAGAGCTAACGAGCTCTTTCTATCTGAGAGGAAAACTGAAGTGTAAGCAGTAATGGAGACATGTTGTGTTATATCCAAATGTTCACGGCCCATTTTCTCTGTAACTAGTAATAATTAGTAATTTTGCAGTTTACTTTCCTTTCAGTCCATTTTGGCCCACACAGCAGGAAGTGAAGTTACAAAAGCATAATGATGGCTGAAATCTGGGGGTTTGCATTTATCATTAAGCTTAATAACATCAGTGGACGTACAGGAGCTATTAGTGGACAGACCAAGGTAATCATATTGCTTATCAACCTGATATAACCTAGACACTGAGGCAAAGACACTGAACCCTATTCCCTTCCGGCTTTCCTTTTTTAGAGACGCGACTGTAGGGATAGAGGCTACTGCTAAAAGAACTTTGTGGCAATTAGAAAACTAAGCCTCCATTTATTCCGATGGCTTAATCCACTTGTATTACAGTTGTTCTGTTCTAACTTTCACTCGAGATGAAGTGAAAGTCTGTGAGAAACTGTAAAGTTCACTCGTGCTGATCTCCAGTTCCTCTGAGAGAGGTCACTCTGCTGGAGGTTTCTCTCATGCTTTCTGAGATTTGGTATTGTTTTATCATTCTCTCCTCTTTTTCCCCAGGGGATGACATGATATTGAGATTCATATGAAAGTTACAACAAATCATAGAAATGTCTGCAGCTGTCCTGAAAAGCACTGTACACAATGTGCATTGCTTTATTGCTATTGCTATTGCCAGTATGGAAATGATTTTGATATTACAAATTCAACTTTGGGGTTGGCTTTACTCTGTGGAATGCAGTGAAAGCAGGACAAAATAATTTGGTATATATGAGTTCAATAAAGTAGTTCAGTTCAGTTCAGTTCAGTTCAGTATGTTTCACACACATCAATGACTTACAGATGTCTGACACTTCTGCGATCAGCCAGATTATTTTATTAACATAATAATAATTTGGAGACGTATGCTTAAAGAGGAAATGTTGGACTTGCTTAACTCTTGACCGATGATTTAAAATATTGGTATTTTTAATCATCCCGTGTTAAAAAGCAATTTAATGTTGAACTGGGATCTATTTTGATCATAGACGGAGGCATAATCTCATTTCTCGAGGGCAGCCGAGCTGGTTCCAGTGCCTAGTTACTGTGGTGCGTGCGGAGGCTTCAGCTCTAAGCATTGTGTACTCTGGCCGCCTCACGCAGCCGAGTCCTCCTGTGGTGAGAGTGAGGTGAGAGTGGCTTTCCGTTCCAACAGGATACATTGCATTCACCACCCACTCCAACGCTAAAGCACTTTCCCTCTCACATATGTTCTCATGTCTGTGGGAGCAAATAACCCCTCTCACCAGGAACATAAATTAGTATTGAAAGGGCATTAAAGGTTTGGCCATGAGTCATGACAGGGCAAACTTTGGTCACAAGCTTTGAATTTCTATGAATTTGGACAGGAAGCTGAACGTGTGAGTATTTTATTAGGCTTTGTTAGGTACACAAAGGATTGTAAAGCTCATCTAGACAAGCAAACCAGATACTATGCATGAGAGTAGTGTGACTTAGCTTACATTCAAAGTGCTACGTGGACGGCATGGTGGCTCAGTGGTTAGTACTGTCGCCTCACAGCAAGGAGGTCGTGGGTTTGAATCTCCGACCCGGTCCTTTCTGTGTGGAGTTTGCATGTTCTCCCTGTGTTTGTGTGGGTTTCCTTCCACAGTCCAAAGACATGCAGTTCAGGTGAACTGAAAACTCTAAATTGCCCATGGGCATTTGTGTACAGTATGGTATATATTATGGTAGTGATGTATGTATATGATGGTATGTGAAACCCTTTAAGACATCCAATATAAATAAACATGACTAGACTAAATTTGCTCAAGGCACATTATCAGATCATGAATCAACTTGACAGCATTTAATACATTCTATGTACAGCAGCTGGATACTAATAAATATAGATTGTGCACATGTATTAAGACTGTACCTGTAAAATTCATCTATATTATCTTGATTTGATCTTGAATAGGGCTTAGTGAGTTTTGACAACAATGACACAGATCCTAAGTTATCTCGGCAGCATGCTACTAAAGATATCCACTGCATTTCTTTCAGAGAGATAGGCCAGCGCACATTGTACGGATTCACCCGTACCTCTACGCATAAGTCTTTAGTAGGCCTATGGAACTTGTTCGCTTTTGAGCTGGGTTTTGGAGATTGTGTCAAGGATGAGTGGACTGACCATTAGATGAGCTGTTAAGGGATTTAAATTGAGTGATTTAATGCTTCTCTATGCAGACCTGAGAGACACACTTAGCCAGTACCAATCCAGCCCCATGATGTCATGCACTGCAGACTTTCTGAACAGTAGTCAGACTTGATGAGACACACATACAGCATGTACGACCTGTCTGATTGTTGCGTTACAATACAACATCAGACCAAACAAAGCTAAGACTTTGAACTTTACTAATAAAAACTATTTTTGAGATATGTATGCAAAAATCTAATCAAACATTTCACTGTAGCCACAGCATACTGTACATTTAAATGTAACAGCTAGTTAAAAAAGGTGATATGTAGAGATAAAATGTGAAAATAGTTATATCTATCTATCTCATGTTTGCCACATTTCTGTACTATTTCTGTTGTTTATGTTATCAGTCAGCCATGTTAGAATTAGAACTGTTAATAAGGAGCGCTGAGGCTTAATCTACCCAAGCGGTTGACAGATCACCAATCGCTGTTCCAGTACATATAATAGCATAAATGTTTATTCATCTTTCTTGTATGTTATTAGCCTAGACTGTCAAAACACATCAGAGGAATCTTAGATGAATAACATAGCTCCAATGTTTTTCATTTTTATGTGATCTTATGTGCCGCCATAAAATAGCATGAAACCACAGAACACCAAAACAAATGTAGTTAACATTTCAGACAGTTTAATAATACAAGATGGATTTGATCTGAGCCCACCAGCTTTTACCTTGTGGAGATCTGTCCCTTATGCTAAACACATCGTGTCTTTGGCTCTATAAAGGGGATAATATATACAAGGGAGACATGCAGTGAGTTAAATTAAAATACATTAAAATAAACACAGCACACTGTTTCCCCTTCACTTGAGCCTTGTTTGTTGTAAACTGGGCTGACATTTAGTACAAATAAATCTCTCAGGTTATTTAAAATAAAGTCACCACTTTTCCCAGCATCTCCCTCCCTCGACCTCTGTTTTCGTTTTTTCATGTATGTGCCTGGGGACAGTTCTTTGTCCATTAACAGTCAATTGTTATTGTGTGGCCACATTAAAAAACAATCGCTCTCATTTCCTTTCCTTGCATGTTTTGCCCCTGTAGCCAAATTGACGTGATTTAAAATAAACAGCACATTCACCCATGAATGCATATTTTAGATAATGGAAATAACACCTGCAGTTATAGCTACAACGTTCTTTTGTACACACCCTGCTTGTCCCTGATGTCTTTAACCTTATCATTACAAACCCAATATGCCTCCTCTATTAGACAGAGGAAGGGCATAGTTAGTAGGATATTGTTTTGCTCACACCTTGGCCTTTCACATTAGCAGAGCTCGCTGGATCTGTGTGACATTTTCTACCAAAAATGTGACAGGTCAATAGGTCCAAGACACACTGTGCTGCAACAGGCCAAGTACAGGCTGCTGATTTTATTATAGCATTATTTGACTTATTGTTTTTGTACAGCAGACAGTCAATTTGATCCCTTTGATGTATTCAACCAAGAGGTATTTTTCCTCTTTTTGAGAAGTGGAATTACCACCACTTCTGTGTATAAATTCAAGTAATATAAACAAAATATGTGTTTTGGAAGTATCTAGGGGCTTGAGTGTTTTTATGTGGCCATTGAATTGATTTATCACTGTGTTTGGTTTAATTCAGCACCAGTTTCATTTAGATAATGAAATGAGGTGTACTTTGGCTGTGTTGTACCCAGATTGTGGCCAGAAAAGGTGATGGAATGTGTTGGCTCTTGATGACAGTAATTCAGATACAGGAGTGGCGGGAATGAAGGATATGATTGCCTTTGCAGCTGAACATCAGCCAATCTCATCACTGTGGTTATTTGCATTTTAGGTACAGTGATTCTCGGATGAAAAGATCCCAGGGGAGAGAATGGAGCCAGAGAAATGACACTAGAGAGATATGACAGAGCCTGAATGAGAACACTGCCGGTGCTTATCAAGTATAGCCAATGGAACATGATTGCAACCGATTCACAGACTTACAGGGTGGAGTTTCAAACATTGCAACCCGGATGCGATCTCACCGCGCTCCTGTCTGCAAACGGTGTCTAACGCAGCTTCAGAGCCCATGGTGAGCACGCCTCCTCGTCACCACATTAATAGGCCCATTAATCCCACTCAACAAGCCTCTTGATTCTCTAATTTATGAATTATCCCTATTGAGACTCACTCTCACAGAAGACTTTCAAACACTGGTGAGTGGGAATGTCAAAACTATAAACAGCCTGTTTGTGTGTGTATGTGTGTGTGTGTGTGGGGGGGGTTATTATAACTCAGTTGGCTTTTTACTGTACGGTGGTGAACGGTGTTTTGCCCTCCAAAAAGCCTGGCATGCCAAGACCAAATCTAACCACTAACTGTAAGTGTGAGGGGGTGGCAAGAGGTTAGCTCTTGGCAGGGTGAGGCAGCCTGGCACACGCTCTAGTCACTAGAGCCAACGTCGGAGGTGCAAAACACTAGAGTCTACTGTTTTGCACCTCCGACATTGGCTGATGAATCCCAGCCAGCAGCACAAGTCCTCTTTGTACGGTTAAGCAGCGGTACGGTCTGCAGTTCCATGTTCTCTGTCACGGACAAACAGCAGGAACTCCATCCTTTCACTGTCTCATGGGGTGGGGGTTAAAAGAGGTGTGCATGGTCATGTGCACACACCATCCATACATTCTGAATGGCCTGTTCTGTAGAACAAAGCCAAGATCAAAGTCTGATAGAGCCTTGGTCCATGACTTTTTTTTTTACCCATACTCCCTAGAAGATTAGAGGTATAGCAGTCATTTCCTTGTATGTTCCAGGTGACTGAATCCTATTCATCAGGGTCTTTTTGTTCATGACTGTGGGTGGGATGTTAAAATCTCCAATCAGAATTAGATGAAGTCAAAAGAAGAAGAGACACCAGCATAACTACACTGTGACCTATTTGGGGGAAGAATTAATATATTCAGTTTAGATAAGCCTCATGAATTTCAGCGACACAAAATCTTCTTCTATGCGTCATCTAATCTAAGGCTAATGTGCATTTTATTCAAACAATTACACAGTCTTCATAGAATTCTGCCAAGTAAATCAGCTTTGCTTTTCTCATTATAAACTCCCAAATGCTATCAAAAGAGCACTCCCATATAAGAATCCTGATGCAAATAAAACATATTCCTTAAACAATCCGGTGAAAGCCACTTTTCAATTACAGTGCTTGCGTGTGGAAGAACAGGAAGTGCCCATCAACTCTCTACTTATCATTCCACTGCCCTCGTTGCCCTGCTGCTGTTTTCATTAGTGTCTCCGCGGTGCCAAAGCTGTTTTTCATAGCCACATGACAAAACACCTCACGCTGTAGACCACACCAGAGAAAAAAAGATTAATTATGTCTCAGCAGTGCCTTTGTCTTCCCCAGAGTTCCCCAGAACCTATTAACATGCATAGTGTTGAATGAAAACGAAGTGAAGCATGCATGATCAAACAGTATCTTTGGCTGGCAGGGCAGTCATCTCGTCAGGGATAGTGCTGGTGCCATGGCATGACTGACACTGTGGTAGGAAAGGGCTTGTGAGGGTTCGAAGTGGTGTTAGGATAAGGACTGCAGAAAGTAGTTCACCTTTACATAATGAAATGCAGATGAGGAAGCGTGAGGTATTCTAGAGAGGATGGTGAAAAACCTGAAAGGTCACTTAACAATGCTGTTTGAAGTTAGCAACTTTCTAGATGGTGTTTTACAATGTATGCCATAGTCTAATTATGCATTATGTATTCTGTTAGTGTAGAATATCATTGTTTGCAAATGGTCCACTTGTGTATGTGACTAATGCTTTTTAATATTTGGTATCTTGGGAGCCATTGCAAGTTGGCCATTTATGAATGACACCTTAAAGGAAAAATCCACCATAAAACGCTCCAACACTGAAGCTACTGGCGATGCACCTTGCATTCCTGCGCCCTTTTTGTTGTTTGGTGATGTCTTTTTCGTATTTCCGCAGATAATTGGACAAACATAGATGATGTGACATCAGATTGAGATATTTCCAGCGCAGCTTGGAAGCAGAATTTTTGTTTCAACTATCTAAACAAATAGTCAGGTTTTCTTTCTAGACCCAACATTTTGCACCGACATTCAACAATCATACAGGGAGAAATCCACCGTAGAAGATACCAGTTTGACCCATTAACCATTCAAAGTGGGTACACCAAAAAAGTAACAATTCATCACAAAATAACATCATAGATTGATGTATCTGTAACAGTATCTGAGGGTGGACTTTCCCTTTAAAATAAACAGTCACCATGTTGTTCATAACAGATCAAGGTTCTGTTTCATTTAATTCTTGGAAGAGAATTACATCGAAGTCCTTCATCTTTCAGTATATCAACTTTTAATCCCAGCTCTGACACCAAGGCAGCAAATGTTCAATCCGTTGGTCTATCAACTTATTAGCCGTATCATCCTGTGAACACCGGACACCGAACAGACACGAGCCTCTTATAACCTCTTTAGAAAACAACCACACCCATGACAACGACAACAAAACCACAGTATATAACCCACTCCAAAAACACCCGCCCTCTTTTATAATTGGTGAATCATTGTTTGTTACTTCACAGGGCTTTCTTCCTGCTTATTAGCGACGGCTCTGTGGAGAAGGGCTGACCTGTGGCCCGGGGCGTCTTCGTCCCCACTGGTGACGTAACACAGCTCTACATTAGGGAGAGCTCTATTACAACTGGCAGTAATTTGTACTGAGTCAGCGCTGGGGGATCCTGCCTTTGAGGTTAACATATTAGACCGTACCATGAAAGACGTCCTCTCTGTGGTTTTGCATGCTGGGTGTTTGTGGTTTTATCTCTCTGCCTTGCTGACATTTTTAGTGGCTATGTATTTACACCGAAATCCATCACATCCACATTTAAAGTGCCAAATCTAAAATGGAGTACAGCGCCAGTGATATGAGTTATGGTGGGACCTGAAAGTTGTAAACAGATTGACTCCACCAGCAAGTCATATTGTTCATAAATCGATAATTCATTCACAACTGAAGTCAGTATCCTTCAATATCACGTCACCTGTAAAGAACAGATGAATCAAGTTAATGCATGAATGTACACACACACACACACACACACACACACACATGCGGCACAGAGGGCAGGTAGATGACAGATGTTGATGCAGTGGATTGGCAGAGTCAGACCCAAACAAGACTGGATCTGTTTGCACTCATCCTCCTCTCTTCTGCCTGGACCTGTGTGATCAGCTGCTGGACATTATCCTGCTCTCCCTTTCCACTCCACACTTCTTGGACTGCTCAATTAATTCCACTCTATCTGCAATGAGGTGTGAACCACACGGTTTCCATAGGTGCTGAATTATTTCAATCTGCCTTCCAAAGATAACTCTCCCCCCCTTTTCTCCCTCCGCCTCTACTTCCCATCACCACGATAATCCATCCATGTTCCATACACACTCCAAGCTGGAGAGTGAAACTGTCAGGGCTGTGAACCGTTCTGACGTCAATTTCATGTTCAGCCAGCTTTATGTGGAACATGGAAACCACAATGGCTGAGGAAACAGCTATTTTTTTCAAATTGGGATTCCTCTGAGCAGACTGTCAAGTAGATCGGGAACAGGTGCGAGGATAAGAAATAGCGAGTGGAGACTCTGTGTACAATCAGAAACAGGAACTTGGATAACCTCAAACGCTAGTTGTCCATTTATGTATTATTCGTTATATAGAAAGTTGTCTTCTTGATTTGACGTATACATGTAAAGCCTTTATTATATCCCAAATGACACATTATAATTCAAGAGGCATGCTCATAGACTAAAATAGTTTTACTCTCAAATCTATACTGTCTTCTTGAAACAAACTGTCTGTAGAGTAACCAACTTTGAGTCTCTGCTCTACATGCTGTTCTCCTTTTTTGGCTGGACACCAGCCCTAGACACCCACATGTCTGTGGCTGAGTGACTGAGTGACTGAGTGATGAAGTTACACCATTGGTCGGCTAGTCTCACGTGGTCAGACCATGGATGTATGGGTCAGACCCTCCATCGCCACCATCTTAACGTCATCAATTCCAGTGATGGAGGGTCTGAATCAAAAGTCAGCATGTCCAGTCTTTTGTAAAGATGCTCTGATTACTTCTTACTGGGACGGAATTGTGGAATCCAGTCATAAAAATTGAATAAACAGTAAAACGCGAAATCTCAATGGAATTTGTAGATATTGATATGTGGTTAGCCTGGCATGCTAACGTTAGCTATGTAGCTACATACGTTGGTGGCTAGGATAGCAAAAAAACAACACAGTCTAAAAACGGCATGGCTTCCCTGTCCAATCTCCAGCCACGGCAAGTCACTAGGCATGCAAACAAAGTCAACAAAGTCCCACCCAACGCTAGCCAGCCAGCTAGCTAGCACCCAAAGCTAGTCAACTCAAGCAGCCAAAGCTAGTCAAAAAGCAAAGACAGTTATCCATCTTGTTCTTGCCAAGGCCTCGTACAATTTGCAGTGGTGCTACTCCTTGCCGGTGATGTGGAGCTAAACCCCGGCCCTCAGACTGCAAATCCCCTGAATCTGGACGCTATGCCTCCAGCTCAACAACACTTAGCAATTCATGCTAACGGGGCTATCAGACTGCTAGCAAACAACAACAACTCGCAACAGCTAGCCTGGCTAACAGTCCATTCCTCGATTCCAGCTAACACCGGATAACCCAGCGGTGGGCTGGTGCCTGCTAGC
>OMLI01082269.1:0-11499 GCA_900302605.1 Rondeletia loricata | reverse complement strand
GCAGAGAAAAAGGAATTATTAAGTGATATTTAAGACCAAAGTGGAAATAAATACATCTGCTAACTAGAGGGCACTCAGTAGAGTGCATACCTCCGCCACGCCCAACAGTTTCAAGCCATTCATGTCATTCATGGTCCATGACAAACCTTGCGTCAAAGTTTTGTGGTGTTTTAGTGAGGCCACGCCCCCTTTTAGCCAATGGCCGTGGAAAGTTGATCAGTTCTTTCTCGGCCCATGGCCAACCTTTCTACAACGTTTCGTGGTGTTACGTGAATCCGCTGGGAAGTTATGCACCTTTTTGTGATTGGCCATGCCCGTTGCCACGCCCCCTTTTGGCCAGTGGGCGTGGAAAGTGAATCAGTTCTAAGTTGGCCCATGACCAACCTTTCGACAAAGTTTTGTGGCGATGGCGGAGGTAATGATGGAAAATTTAAAGAAAATGTGACGTAATTTCAGATGGATTTTGACCATGACTTTACAGAAGAAAAAAAAATCATATGGCCTTTGTGATTGCTTTTCTCCACATGGCATATAAAATCTACTGAAAACAGATCCCTGTCCATTCTGTAACGCACCTACGCTACACTACACCTGCGTCAGGTCTGATGGATGTTGGCTGTAGCACTGTATAAATAATCAGTGTCAAGTTGTGTGACGAGTCAAGCCAGTGGTCTACGAGTTGATGTGCGAGGGTTGTCTGTTTGTCAGGGAAGGATTTGATCCTATCTTGTAGTCTGACAGTGGAGGTAGATGATGCCTCCACTCCTCTCTTGACGGTACTTACCGATGGGCTGAGAAAGAGGTAGGGGTCCCACTCAGGATAAAAACCTCCAGCAGAGCTTAAGCTCTCACCTTACTTATACAGTTTCTGGGTACTTTTCATAGTTTAGTCTTGAACATGACAACTTGCTTTCTCCCTCCTTCTTTCTTCTCTGTCTCAGTTGAATTTTGCAAGAAGTTCACAAGCTAGCTCTTAGGCTCACTTAACAAGAGACACTGCATTTGTTCTCAATTCACAGTGGGCATATGCTTTCTTATTTTGCAGCTGATTATGACGACTAAATCTAAGGAGATATTCTAAAAGTTATACTGACAGCAATGGAGCAACTCCTCAGCAATACAAAAAGCACATACAGTATCCAGAATATTAACTGCAAGTAGTCATGAAAATAGTAGCACACTTTCTGTGATAATAATGAGTATTGAATACAACAAAATTTGAAATTAACTAATGAACTTGAATTATGTCTGTGCAGATATTAGTGTTGAAAATAGTGGGCTAGTTGAAAGCAGAACACTCATGCTATTCCCACTATTTCTATAATAATAATTATTAGTAGTAGTAATAGTAGTAGTAGTAGTAGTATCTCCAACTACATACTTTCAGTTAGAGACTCCATTCCAACTTTGAAAAGTTATATATCACTACGTATGTCAAGACCATAAAATGATTCTGTGACTGAACTTATATTTGCTGAGTTGTAGAACTTCCTGTACGACGCCCTTAGGGCCCGATCACACAGGATGTGTTTTTGGCAGCCATTTCTAGTTTCTAGTCTGCTTTTGCATTGCTGGGTGAGCGCCTTAATTACCCCAAGTTGAAAAAAGTTCAACTCATAGCGGAAAGGCGCTCTATGTCACTGTCACTTTTTTCTGTACTGTCTATTCGGATCAACAGAGAGGCGGGACTTCTGCTGTGACTCTTGTAATCATTAAATATTCACCCGGAGCTTTACGACTTCACAAACCGGAGTTACCACGATCTAAACAGAAAACAGCAGGGCTGGAGGCAAAGTAGTGCTTTTTATCATCCATTTTTATTGTTTATAATAATTAATTAGTTAACCTTACTCTAGCTAGAACAATAAACAACAGCTGGTGGAGTGACTGACAGCTGATCATCTGCTGATTCTGTGGTTGCAACAACACAAAAATGCAGCAGGCTGCTCTGCTTTATAGGCTTCAGCCTTCAAAACACATTCTGTGATCGGGCCCATAGACTTCCATTGGAACACTGAATATTCACTGTTTGATGGGAGTGCAATTATTTCTTGAGATTTTCAAGTCTCTACTCAACTCATTCAATGTCTCATTTGTGTGGCTTGAAATTGTCCAAATTTAAAACCCATGTCAGTGTACCTTTAATTTTCAGGCAACAAGAGAAAGGTCTGGTGCCTGTGTTCATGTGCTCACACATGCAAGCATGCATACTTGAACATATTCACATAAGCAAAGAAAGTTATAGGAATTGCTTCTCTGCGATGTCTGGACAGATGGTTCATAAAGAACCACAAACGGTCTGTTTGTGTTGGTGCTTCGAGAAAAGAAAAAGCCATTAGCTGTTACCCAGGAGCTTTGACCTCAAACCTCTTGACAGGGCTTCAGAGTGCAACAATTTGGTCTTATTTTCCAGAGTTGCTACTAAACTTTTTCTTTGCTTGCTCCAGTGCGACCAAAAAAAACCACTCAAGTCTCAGAATTTTCCCTGAGGAAAAATAATACCAAACCAATGTTTTGTGTTTTCTAAAGCTATTAAAGAATGAGAATGTAGGTGATTTCTGATAAAGGCTAGTCCATTTTAAAATGGTAGAGCTCTGTTCAGAGCTGCTGTTTCTCTGCCCTCACCTACAACCCACTGGTCTCTCTCGGCCGGTAATCCAGTTCTTTGGAAACTGCTTGATGAATACAGTTTGGCCAGGTCACGCATTTAAACTTGTATTTGCTAAGAAGAGTTAAAATTGCAGTAGACTGCTGTATTAGCCTCACTCAAATCACTGAATTAAATGTTTCACTTCGAGTCTCAAGTTTATAATAATCTGTCTCTGATCTATCTCGGTCTTGACTTAAACTTGGAAAAACTTTTAAAAAGCGTCATATTCAGCCAGAAGTGATATGGGGAGCTTACTTTTGGATTTGTGGTGAAACATTACCTGAAACTAATGCAACATTCAAGTGCTTCTGCAAATAAAGTAATCTGGAAGTGAGTGCACATAAATGACCCAACAAAGTGGTACAGTTAATATGACTGGGAAAGTGGGAATTCTCTACGATACCCGAGTTGCTGAGATGTAACATTTAGGGGGCAGAGAGCATGGAAGCCGTGTCAACATAATAAATCACTTTTGTTTGGGCATTCTATGTAAATAATCAGTACCGAACAAATGTATTGCGACTTTTGGCTAATGAATTAATTAAAACCTCACCCATCAAAAAAATACTTTAGTTACAGGTTCCATTTTGTTATTATTTCCGACCAAAAGCACTTGAATGTGCATCAAGTCATATTTATGACTTTGGAACTCAGTAGAAGGAGCTTACAAGGAGCACTTGAAGGCAGCATAAGTGAGACAGCGTTATGGGTATCTATTATAATATATAATAGTGTATAATACCTCCATGGTATCTACAGTATGTTCATAAGCCTATCATTTTGTTGTAGCATTTCTGAATCAATTTCTTATTCAGTGCATGTGCACCTGCTGATTTATACCATTCAAACCAGCGTACTATGTAATAACAGAACCCTGTTTCACAGATTACACAGATCAGTGTTGTCAGACAGCACAGTGTGTTGATCACTGATGTAAAACAGACAATTACTGAAATGTACAGTTGGCCCATTGCCTACCTTGCTTCCCTATTAATAACACTATTGCAGAGATTTGCCAAACATTAGCGTGTGTCAGTTGGTTTGGTTATGTGAAAGATAAGGTTTTCAGGTCTGTCATAAAGCAGACCAACTCTGGGATAGACCTTTTGGTTCAAAACAAATATGAGTTCACTTTATGATTTGAGATAGTTTCAACTCTTCTGCAGTGACTAATAGCAAACCAAAATCTAGTATAGAGAGGATGTGAACAGAGCTGCCTAATATAGCCTTCTTCATTACCTATCTACTTCATTACCTCTACATTTATCCAGTTGATACAGCGCAATGACGCATACAAGGCCCATCAACATTCATTTCAATGGGCAACATATTTCAAAGGACAGCATATTAATTATTGTGTGTGAAGTAGTCTCCGGGCCAAAATATTGGTGCCACCAAATTATCCACCAGTGGAAAAAGTTAGTCTGGAGGCCTGGAACTATCTTTACATTTGAGTTATTGACAGTTATTGTTGCTGCCTGTATGCTTTTCCCTTTATTCCTGATTACACCAGCGGTATATTTTACTTTTTTAAATTGCCAAGACAACGTATTCAAGAAGTAGCACCGCTTTTGCACTCTAACGACTGTCTTTTGACTCTCTGCTTGATTGATGACTCAAATTGAACATAACCTCAGGAGAGTTATGTTGTGCTCAATGAAGAGAATGCTATAGTATGCTAATTTTAGTCCTTCCATTTTAAATACATTTTTTTTAAAATCCCAGACAGTTGTTCTTGTTGCTTGATATTAAAACTGTCAATGTATCACAAAATATTCCACTGGATAGCTTTCGATTAATTTTGAAAATACTACAAAATATGTTGGAAAGTGCCCTCCCTTTTGAACTATTGCATGATAAGGGATATGGTCCAGGTGCTAACATCTACTGTCACACTCTGTGCTCCCTGCAGGTAAGCAGCACTCCGGCGTGTATCCGAGCGCTGACCAAGATGCTGTACTGCCCCTTCTGCCAGGGCATGCCAACGGTTAAACCCTGTAAGAACTACTGCCTGAACGTCATCAAGGGCTGCCTGGCCAATCAAGCTGACCTGGATCCAGAGTGGAACCAGTACATTGGTAAGACCAGGATTTGTAAAGCATAACTCCGGCCATTTTCCACCTGGATCCTCTTCTCCCATCATTTTTCATCATACTGAGCGATTCTGACCAAGAGCCTGAGAGCCGATTGGTATGATGGAAAAAGATCAGAAAACGTAATGGGTGTATTACATTGTAGAGTTTGTATTGCTATTTTAAGAAAAGTCATAGTTGGTGGCGGTGCTGTGTTGGTCGGTGTTGTAGTTGGTCTCATGTTTTGACAGCATCAGTTCCATTGACACACATTGGTCTCTCAGATAAGAAGGTGCTTTATTTGTCGTTCTTCTGTTGACAATTTCCTGGATGATAAGACTTCATTCATGGGATTCTGCTCTCCTGCTGTGCTAAATGGAGACTTGGAATGGGGCAGTAGTGCGCCGCGGGTTGTGTCAAGCCTTGTGAAGAGCAGTTCAACAGGAGCTTGTTCAGCTCAGAGAGAAAGGTTACAAACGTTAATATAAAATGTATTTATTTATTATTTAATAGAATGCCTTAACAGATTATTATTGCTTTCATTTAGATAGGCTGGTTCTGCAGGAATGAACTAAAGTGGCGATGTTGGAAACACGTAACTAGGCTGCTGTCAGAAACAAGCAGATATTGTAATGTATGTATGTAATGTACTGCACTGCACACCTATGAGGTCTTAACACACTAAATTCATTAAACATGCAGCACGTTGAAAATTGAAACACCAGAAACTAGATGTATAGTTGGTGTGTACATAAAGAAAATATGATACACCACTTTCCACTCAGAATTTGGGATTTATAAAAATCATTTTGACGCAATAGTGTACTTACCTCCAAGCAAAATTTGAACTATGCACTTTGAAGTCAATAGTGAGGGATGAGTTTCATTTTAAAAGAATATATCTGCATTTGGAATACTTGACAACCACTCATGAAGCTGGCATGAAGGTAAAGGGAATTATGGATTACTAACTTATGAGTCATCTTAGACTTTTACTTACGAAATACTTCCTCTCTGCCTTTGAGGATAGCATCATCTAGCCTATATATCATTTTGCAATGAAACCTTTTATTTGCAATGGATAATACACAATGTGGTGTCAGTTAAATGATTATAATGGACAATGCTGATAAAAGAGCAGGAGATACCCTCTGCTGAGTCCATTAAAATAAGAGTTTGTTATCCTGCTTATACCATGGCCACTTGCCAAAGATTGAAATATGATGACTGTGCATTCATCTTTTCTTAGATTGAAATGTTATTTGGACATTTTTCTAGTAAGATAATCCCTTTGCAACTACTGTAGCAACTTCCTGCCCTGTTGATTTACTTTGCTAACCAGCTGATGAGCTGATGTTAGTGAGCCAAAGTGAGCATTTTGAACAAATATTGCACCCATAAACACAGCCGTATCTAGCCCTATCTTTTTGCAAAAGACGTTTACTGATATCTAGATATTGCTACTTCTGTTGAGAGCTTTACATATATATTTTTGAAGCCAGATACATGGTTTCCATGCCAAAGCAGCTGGTGTGAGCAATTATTTTCTCAGTGTGAACATGAGGACTAAACGTTGTCTTATTTTCAAGGACTACTGTATTCATCAGGCTTGATCATTTGCTCGATATTTAAATCGGTACATGCCAGTGCTTGGCTGAAATGAACTGCCCAAATCTTGCATGTAGATACATTGAAAACAGTGATCCAACAGGTTTGCTGCAGGTGTTAATCACAAGAAAGGACACCCTCCACCCAGTCCGAATAATGCATTCACCCAGTCCATGGTATAAGGAATAGAAATAATGGGATTATGATCATATGGCAATGTGGAAAGCAATGTAGAGAGACACAGTGCACAGAAACATGACGAAATTAAAATGAGGTTTTCTTGGATTATTTTTCTGGAATGTTTAGTTAAGGCTGAGGATGTCACACAGAACATAACATGTTTCATTAAAGCTGGTAAAATGGCTACTTTTCTTATTCATCAAGTCCTTGATAGAACCGAAGGCCGTCATATTTGATCTTTGCTGATGCCCAGGGCCATGTTGGAAATGTGTGTTGTGTTCTGTGTGATGACCTAGATCATGACATGTTTGATGTATGTTTAAAATTTCAGTAAGGGATAAAACTGAATATGAGAGTGGCTAAACAGGCCTGGCCTACTGCTTTAAAAACCCTGCCTCTCATGTAAGATAAATGGATGAGATGACATTTACCTTTGAGGAATTTTCTTCTGAGAAATAATCTCCATACATGTTTCCACTTACCTTGGTTTGTGCATACAAATTCTTGATTTTACTATTTTTTATACATCCGGCCCCAGGCATCTTAATGCCTAAAATGTCTTGTCTTAAAGGTAAATGCCAGTGTTGTTGACTTGTTCACTATCTCCCTCAATTACGACTTTGGTGTAGAATCATTGTGGGAAACGTTCTTTAATGAAGTAAAGAGTCGTGATATTATACTGACATTGATAGCATCAAAAGTTTCAAAGCAGGTGAGTTAAAGGGACCCTGAACACTTGGATCTCTATTATTAAACCTCATTTAGACTTGCTTCCCATTTCCCTGGTACAGAATATTCAAAAATGCATGATTGTAAAATGATTGACCCAAAGTCCAGTCATTAACAAGCAATGTATCCCATAACCAATTCTCTCTACAGTCACCGTACTACAAATGATAATGGGTGATTCAACAATGCTCCCTTGCTAGGGTCATTTTCTAATTAAACTCAACTGGACGATTTGCCCAGCCAATTAGCAGTACTGAATGTCAACATGTAGGATGGTGTGTGGCTTCTTTGTGCGCTCATGACCTGGACATTGAGTTATTCATTAAACCAGCCAAGTGTTACATACTCTACCAGAGTTAGGGGAAGCAAAATCTACATGATACAGTCTCTCTTTACCGCTGGGACATTGAACGCTTTCCCACCCAACACAATGCATAATATTCTGCAATGTGGAAATCTCAGACATCAGGATTGTGAACAACTTGAAAAGCTTTGCTGTACTTCTGTCACCCCAGGATCAGCCTTCATACAGAATGTCTGCTGTGGCTTATGGTATAATCATTCATTGTTAAATCCTTGAATTTGACAACTTTGCATTTCTGGCATGAATCCTTGGGAAACGCTTCACTCTGTCTTCATCAGAATTCTCCTCAATTGGATTATTGTTCCTTGGTGTAGATTAAATGCCATTTCTGTATCTTTTGGCTCTCTGACATTTCATGCTCATTATAGGCTGAAAGATTTTCAATTAGTTCAAGGTTTAACCACAGAAAGATATTGACTTGGCTCTTGGGTGTTCAATTGTCTGTAAGGCCTTTCACGTTCAGCGCAGACAGGCAGATTGATCTAATGTCTAATGCCATATAGGGAATTAGTATGCTGGTAAAATGCATACTTTGAATTTATAGCTCTCACATAAAACAGTAAATGATTATTACTCAGACTTAACAGTGTGCCTGTATTCCATTTAGTGTTCCAGTGGTCACCTAAAAATGCAGAAAGCTGAATCAGTTGCTCTGAACAGGATTGAGAAGCTCGTGGCTTGAGGGCTCAGAGAGAAATTGGACACAAACGCCTGGGAGTCTGCCACAGAGCCGGCGCAGACTTTAAGCTAAGATATTCATCTTGATTCCTGTGGCATCCATTCAGACCAACATCATATGCTTGCTCCACTGACCAGAGAAAGACAAGATATTGGGGAGGTGAAAACTAATTCAACCAAAGAGCGAGAAATCCTTTACAGCTGGAGGCTGTGCCCCTGATAGCAACGATTTTTCCTTCAGCACCTCCTCGCTGCACCACTCCACTCGCAGGAAATAACACAACCTGATTTCATGAATTCAAACTTGTGACAGAACATGAACAAAAAAGGCACCATTTCACATTAGCCAAGGCCTGACCTTCATTTATCCACGATGTGAGTGTGAGCCAGAGAGGTACTGTAGTGGCACTGCCAAAGGCAAAGTAAAACAGATGTCTGCATCAAGAACAGCTGCACCTCTACATAGTCTTTATAATATGAAATGTTTCCAAACATCATCGCAGAATATTGATGTGCCAATTGTCTGCTTCTGTTACTGCACATTCAAAGAGGGAAAAAGAGAAGCAGTGTAAGGTTCACACTATATTAGGTTTTGTCTAGGTGTGCCAGTTTATCTTTGAAATTAAATATATATTTCAATTGATATTAAGCTTGGCAGATGTACAGTGAATTATGGAAAAATATGCCATCTTAATTCAGTTCATTCCTATACATTTGTGTGTGTGCATAATGTCAGTATTATTACTAAGGAGACCTTTTAAGTACTGTACCCACTACCAGCAATCTCTAATTAAATGTCCTTGAGAACTTGCTTGCCGTGATTTACATCTGAGAAGAACATTTGGTTTGTTTTATTTCTGTGTCAGATGTGAGGGCCAGAAAGTCAGTGCTTTTCCTTGCCCTAGGCAAGAAACAAATCGGCCAAGCAAATTAAATGTGACCGAGATATTTCATTTAAAACAAAAGGTGATCGTAGACTCCTGTGATTCTACGCTTCAAGGTCCAATGTCAGACTTAAATAAGTGGGTCTCACATTGTTATTTCAGAATCATAAGGCAAGGTGTTATTCCCGGAACCAATAAAGCCTCAGTTTCAGAGGGCCATCTCATTATTATATTATTATATTATTATAGCATGAAACATAAGGCATATACTATAGTAAGCTCTAACATAGCTAGAGTTACTAAGCAGTCATTGATTTCAGAACACCAAAGCAGGAGTTAATGAGATACCAGATTGATTAGCAGTGATTTGCTGCACTGTGGGCGATTTTCTGCTTTTATCATTTTGCAAATGCCTATTGTTTTTAGAAACAGAGAAAAATACACGTCTATAATGTGAATCTGTTATCTGTAAAATGGTTAATGGGGTTGTTGTTGTTTTGGGGTTTTTTCCTACTGGTATCTATATAATTAGAAATAGAATAAATCATAGATCCAATGCTCCACTGAGTAGCCAGTCTAATCAATTTGCTCCCACTGAAGGATAAATCCTTTCTGACCTCTCCCTACTCTGCACATAAAAACAAGAATTGTTCACTGCATACATTATGGAAACAGGTGCCACGTATCTTATTTCAAACAGCATTTTGTTTTCTTTCAAATAAATGTATGGCAGATATCTGAATGACATGTAGAAATTAATTGGCATTAGATGCTACTTTCTACTGCTTATCATTAAACACGTAAGAAAAAAAGC
The DNA here is from genome assembly GCA_900302605.1 of Rondeletia loricata. Lineage (NCBI taxonomy): Eukaryota > Metazoa > Chordata > Actinopteri > Beryciformes > Rondeletiidae > Rondeletia > Rondeletia loricata. The sequence continues at coordinate 1,520 of OMLI01082269.1, read as the reverse complement.
GTTCCATAATTTTGTGTGAAGTTGGACGAGATTAAGAGTTGGATTCGATTTTAATTAGATGGATTAGCTGAAGCACAGAGCTACTGATGAACAGCTGTCAGTCTGTTCACTCGCACCTGAGCACGCCACACTGAACATAATCAGGCCTCACACGCCAAGTCCTCTGGGAGTGATCCACATTAGGGCTTCTGCATAAATCACTGGATGGATGTTTAGAGCTGGCCGCCTAAACTGTGTTTACTTGTCTTTGAGGTGTTTAAAAACTATTCCGGTTGGGAAAACATAATTTTTTTGAAGAACGTTCTGAACTGGGCTGTTTTTAACCATTTTTGATGATGTTATTTATCAGGCCGTCTTTGTGAATTGATGTCTCCATCCGCTTAGGTCGTTTGAACATCAGTCACATGCTGTGGTGATGAATATTGTCCTCTGTAGTTTACACCCCACGTGTCATTATCATTTTTTTTTTTTGACAGGTAGTTGACACCAGTGATGGAAATATATTTCCCCTCCTGCAGCATCGCAATGATCGCAGCGAGACTAGCGGCTGGTTTAAAGTCATTCTGAAGTGGACTGGTTGACTGTGCTGCAGTTTGATTTGCCTTCATGTTGCATTGCTGTTGCACGGGCTGTTGTTGTTCTCTCTGGAGAGACGTGTCACCACATTGGAAGTGATCTGCATCGATTCTATCTGCTCATTTCTTTTTAATTAGGTGATTTGTTTCACTTGGTAACTGGAGCCAGCCACAACCTCACAGTTTATGAAAATTCAAGCCAGCAACATATCCTGTACTTTGTGAAAAATTCCTCATGAATAAAATATTGAGTGGAAAAAACCCTCCTAACACACCATGAGGGGACTGCACAGTGCACATGGCAGAAAATTAGACCACACAACTGGACCAAAACATTTTCTCCTCTCCAAAGGACACTGAGGGGATTGGAGATGGATACCTTGTTCATTAATGTTGTGCTTTTACATTTGTTTAAACATTGATATAATTAATCTTACACTCCTGCACTTCAACACAACGCCAGCTAATGGTGTCACCCAGGAGGTAATTACTGTACATGCACCAGACATTCTATTAAAGGGATAGTGCACCCATTTTTTAAATGTTTATATTATTTAACATAGCCCCAAAGTAGTACGTAGGACTGTTGTGATTGTATCCTCGCCTCACTGTTCTAGCTGTACTGGATTGGACCAATGCTAACAATTAGCATGTTGCCATTGGGCAGACTGTCCCCCCCCCCAGCCTTCTTTAAAATAACTGTCTAAGGCCTGCTTTACACGACAACGGAGTTTCAAAAACGGTAAAGTTTCATGTGTGTGTTTTCACACCTTGTGAAGACGATCCGCGTACATACTGACCGGCAAAAATGACTGAAATCGCTGTAGTATACATGCCAGGCCAGCGGGTGGCTCCGTCCTTGAGTCTGCAACTCAATAGAGAGGCGAAATCCCCCCTCCCTTCTGCTTGTGGTCACGTGATCAAAGTGAAACCTAGCTCCATTCT
>OMLI01082259.1:8066-27038 GCA_900302605.1 Rondeletia loricata | reverse complement strand
CTAACTTAATCTGACCCATTGCTCAGGTCAGTGAGCTGCTTACCGGGTCTATCCAAACATAGGGGTTTGTTTTGCTAAAGCTGTGGAAAGAAGAAGTACCCTCTTAAATCAATGCTTTACTTAGAGCAGTGCACATGCAAGGTTGTTATGCGTGAAACCACAGGAGGCAGGGCTGGCACACAACCAGCGTGCTCCTCTCCTTCTTTACTCCCTCACCATGAAGGCGAAGAGAAAAAAGGAAACTTGCCTATACACAGTCGAAAACTTTTTCAAACATCAGAGGCTATATTCCCACATTTCTAAAGCGTAGCTGTAGTCTGTCTAACAATTTTCCCACAATTGCTTTGGTGCACTCAAACAGAACATGCATTTTCATTTAGGCCTTCCACAGTGTGTGCTCTTCTCAATGACAAAAGGGAATTACACTCTAAAATGTATCCAGCTGTGTGTACTTATGTATTTTCTTGACATATTTTCACCAAAAAGACCGGCCCCCGATCTAATCATGACACCGCAGCGCTACGAGATCGGACGGTGCACGTGTAAGTTTGTTGTTCGCAGACTGGAGCGGTTTGACGTTTGAATGTCGGTGTGCCTCTGCCGTTCAGGTGTCAAATGATCTGAAGAGGAATGCAGAAATAACCCAGATTTATTGTTCCTGTTTGACTGAGCGTGTGTAATGGCAAGCAGAGAAACGATTCCTTTACCTTGAGGAGGCATTCAAGCATCTTTGAAGTAGTTGTAAGACTTTTCGGGGCACTAAACGGCCTTGTTACGGAGAACACCAGATGCGGTGCAGATTGCAGAGGTGAATTGTCATTTAGATTTAATTTTTATGAGCGCCCAACGGCACTTCTCTGAAATGGACAAGATCCTCTACAGACAGGTTCTTTACTCTCAGTGAGGTGGGGCCGTGTCAAGTCGTTCTGCCTGACACTTAGGAACTTAGGAATTCACATTACCTTGTGTCTCTTCTCCACTTGTAACTCAAACACCTGTGTATGGTATGTTCCCATACTGAGGTAACATGCTTGACTAAATGAAGCGCAGGCAACTTGAACCCATAAAGTCACATTATTACACGGGGCGTCTGACAAACATGGCCATCGGTAAAAGGCTCTTCTAGTGACTGTAAACAAAAGGCTCTAATTCACTATAATGGTTCTGTGGGTCCAATGCTCTGGGAGATGCAATGGCCAGTCTCAGTAGCTTAATTATCTTTCTAATTTGTATTAGCACTGGCTATCCTCTCAGGGATAATTATGTATCTAGTGTGTGAGCGAGCTTAATGAGGTTAACTTAAGTCTTTACATGGAATAAGAGTTCACCTTATAGAGGGAAAACCTTCCACTGCTGACTGCTGGGCTTCAGTATGCTTTTCTCCTAGATAGATGATGGCCATAAAGCAGGACTCTTGTGAATCCCAGCGGTCTGCAGAAGCACGATCTGAGCGGTTGCCAGTGAACTCTCATTCTCAGTGGTAGTACCAAGCAACGGAGAAAGGAAGTTACTTTGCTATCGGCATTACTGGTTCTGTTTGAAGGATTGCCAGTTCAAACGGTTGAGGGTAGCGCTCCGTAACAGCGAAACCTTGCTGAGCACACTGACCTGTGTTAGATCAAAATCTATGAATCAGATCAATGTCGCCTAGTATCATTCACCACGTTGCCTCCACTCCCTCACTCAGTGACATTTTCAAGAAGTCTCACCGCTTCTGCCGAACAAAAGTCACTGTGCACTGAAGCAAATCATGTTTAGCAGGTATTGATAAGGGGGTGATAAGAGCTCTAGCTTGTCTCGTGATATCATTTGAATTCCCAATGTCTTGTGATAAACATGCACTGTATCTCTCTCAGTCCATAGATGATATACAGGACTACAAAATACTACGTATTCTCTCTTATGACTGAGTATAATCCACGGCTAAAGATCCCTCATTTATTGGCTGTGCCCCTCCCACTTGTGTTGCTCAGTGCCTAGCTGTTCTTACTGCAGGTTAGGAAGGGAAACCATCTTATCTGTGACTGGGGGGATTTATTAGTGCGAAAAAGATAATTGCTACCCATAGGCCACTGGGGGCTGATTTACAACCACTAATATTTAGGATTCCTAGAGACGTTTTTCAGCTTTTTTATCTCCAGCCCTGCCTGCAGCGCTGAGAGGAGAGAGGTCACTGTGGACGATGAGGGATGGGCTGGGCAAAGCCTCCACTCAGAGCAATTTGGCTAAAGACTAATGTGCGCGGAAGTAGCCTACATAAAAAGGCCTCATCCATGTAGGTCTGCCTGGAGCTGACAAACACCTGTTCTACTTAACCCGCACTGAGTCTGTGAACCAGATCCTCTTTCTTGTCCATTTTTCCTGTGAGAGCAATCCCAAAAAAACATGAAATGGCTTTGAAAGGGAAACAAATCAGAAACCCCTTCTAATCTCTGTGGAGCGCAGTATTGTTTCAACAGCTCGTCTTATATGTTTACATATATAGGGGAATATCTGGAATGGCCAAATTCACCAAAGGTTATATATAAGGTTTGTGTTATTGCCAGTTGCCCATTTTCCTTCTCGCCCTTTACTAACAAAACTGGTTTGGGAGTTTGCAGTGAAAACATGATGATGGGTAGAGTGTGTGTATATGTGTGTGTGTTTGTGTGTCTGTGTGAGTACAATGCGTTGTCCTCATGAAGGTCATTCCTTGGTTATGTTGATTATATTACCTGAAACACAGGTAGCATTTTTTTTAGTTTGGGGAAGGGTGGTTGCAGGCGAAACAGGAAATGAAGAGTCTTGGGCCTGTCTGTCCACGCTGATCCTCGAGTTGACCGGGAGGCAGCGGGGCTTCAGCGAGAGCACTCAGATGTGAGGTCATGGGTTCAAAGCCCAGGTGTTGTGCCTCGCAGCAGGACACTTCCAGTCTAAACAGTGTAAATGATTTTAGAGAATGCAGGGGTTAACCCCGAGATCAAAGAGGTCCACCTTATAAGAGATTTATTTGTACTGTATCTATGAAAGACATCGCTTCGTAAACAACCTAATCTGCTCCTATCTGTTTTGTGTGTGGTAATTGCATCAGTTATCTTGGTGTCCTCACTTTAGGGGGTAATAAGGAGTGCTGTAGGATACTGTCAATTGTCTCTGAACTGTAGATTTTTGCATGCATACGGACAATAAAACAGTCAATTCACAGTACTGCAAATCCAAAAATATTTGTTATCGTGTTTTATCGTATTTTGGTGAACAAATTTGGTTTTAGATAACGAGTTGAACGTATGAAATATCAAATTTAATTTTCAATTTGTTGTCTGAATGAAAAGAACATATCAGTGGACACAAATCGTGATATTAGAGCAGAAGAAGAATGTGTGCTGCCAGAGACTCCTGAGAAAATCTAGCTATTCCTTTTGATTCCCGTTTCATTTATTTAATTTCTCATCCTTAAGAGATGTCACTTTGTCTGAAAATGGATTCATCCTGCATATCCGACTCTTAATAATGCTAATCTTTTTGCCAGAGCAGAAACTCATGGAAGGATAATCTGAGATAAATATAGCTAATTGAGGCCAGGTGAACTTTCTTTATCAGCACCACAGTCAACCACTCTGAAGTAAATGTGATAATTAGAATGGAGATGTCTTCACTGAGAACAGAGCGTGGTCGTGTCCCTCAGCCATATTCCTCAAATCATATCTGATTTCACAATGCATCAGAAATCTAGAGCAAATTAGTGGAGTAACAAATGCACTAATATTGTGCATCAACATATGTACATGATAATCTTTACGCAATAAACAATAAAGACATCTTTTACAGTATATGTGAAACGTTAGGCTAAACTTTCCTATGTTTTCCCTCCACTAACTAATTTCTGCTCTCAAATCACATCGCACAAATAGGTAATCGGTAAACATTGTAAAACATATATTTTTACAACGTAATTTTCTCGTCAACAGCAAGTGCACCAAACAAGACGCCCCTTCCCTCTGAAAGGGAACAGATCTGAATTCAAAGCGAGTGAAGAAAGAGCCCTCCTCTTCCTTTGCGTGGCCTCATGGCGAGGTATGAAAGGGTGCTCTCTTTGGCCATACATGCAGCCTGTGCTCCGTCGAGCCTGACCACCGTTAACACCCCTGAGAAACCACGTCCTAATTACTCATTCAGCCTGACAGAATCTCCTTAATTACAAACTTCATTAGCCTGCAGGACTTTGTTTTTCTCCAGAAAAGGAGGGAGCAGGGGACGTCTCGGGCCAAGGTGCAACGGAGGCGAGGGGCTGCTGCTTTAGCACCTTATTCCTCCATGCATTTCTTTTTTTTAAAGGAGATGTTAAGACCTCAGTCAGAGATCTAATTAGATTCATGGTGAGAATCAGACACCTTTTAACTAGCCTCTGGAGTCCCCCTAAAAGGACAGCGAGATCCACGGTAAGAGAGGCACAGAGAATTAAATGGACCTACTACTGCCTTTCATGTGTGAAGTGGTCTGATTTGCCATGTCCTCACCTCCAAATACAAAATAAGCTCAAGCACTTACACACCCTGCTACCATTATACCTCGCTTATAAACACATAGGACAGCCCATGGGGGAAGGGGGAGGACAAAAGCTGCAAGAAGAACACGTGCATTGGCTTTGGCACTTGCAGTAATCGCACTTTTAAAAGCATATATTTCCATTACCTCGTTTGTAAATTCTAGTCTCACTTCAGTGTTACTGAGTTACTATTGCACCCGTCCCTGCTGACTGCTGTTTTATGGTCAAAAATCATTAATCTGAGAAAGTGATGCATACTCACTACTTTCGGTAGTGTCGAACATCACAAATCACATGGGTTAAAAGTCATCTGCCTGTTATTTCGCCGGGGTTGCGTGCATTTAGACTTCACACTGCATGCAATAATATGGTAGAAAGTGCTTTAGCCAGTAAGCATTACCACCAGCTAGAGGTAGGTGTAGCACAGACTTCTCGACTGCTAATGCATAATGGAGTGCTGCGTATCCGTCGATAGTAGAGAGGTTCCCAACCATTGCTGGTTGAACTTCAAAGTCTCTTGGTGTACAGAGGGTGCTGCTGCTGCCGGAGAAGTAATTATTTCACCTTAAGCTTACATAAACCCCCCACAAGAAGTTATGCTTGTTATTAATTAGAAGGCGGCTCTCAGAAACTCCACTTGAGATCGTTAGACAATGTTAGTATCCCTCTCCTTCAATGGCTAAGCTCTGCGGTGTGGAGGATGAACATCATGAGTGAATGAGAGTGAATGATTAGCAAGTATAATTTGGGTTACTTTCTTTGTGGAAGTGCTAAGGTGTTCATTGGCCAATAATAGATGTCACAACCTGAATTACTACTACCAATCATTTACACCTCCTGTCAAGCAATGCTCCGATTCTCAGAGCAGTCATACCGAAAACCCACGTTTAAGCTGCGCACACTTAGCTAAACGCGTCTTCTCCTCTCTCTTTCTTAAACATATCAGCGTGTTTCGATGTCAAACACATCAGCATACAGTATTTTCCTTCTGTGACACATTTTAAACACATGGTCATGCTTTTTCAAGATAGGGAATTCAGCAGCATCTGCCGCCAAAAGAAAGGAATAAAAATCAAAGAGCTTTTCTTACTGGCTCCAACTGACCGACCTGATATTCTTTCCAAGTGTTTTTGTTTTTCTCTCTGTCACTTATATGTTTCACATCTCCAACTTTTGCTATATCCTCAAGTTCATGATACGTAACCACTTAACTTCTTAGACCAAGGTTTCTGGGCTGAAACCACAATCAGTGTTTGTACCTACAACCATCAGCATCCAGTTTCTTGAAACAAACCCACGGACTATCTTGTCATATGTGCTGAACAGCCTTTTTCCACTGAGCGGCGCAGAGAAGGCAAAGATACCCACCTCCTACACACATATACATGCACACACATACAGTGGACACACACACACCACCCTCACGGACCACATTGTTTGTCGTTTTAAAACCAACTTCAGGGGTATGTTGGGCAGAGGAGGAATTTTATTTTGACGTTGTTGACCAAAGAAATGGCACCGCTTCGCATCGATGCCACAAATGACATAGATGTTACATGAATAGCTAATGAAAGCTGGCATAAGAGTCGGATCAGCATTCATGAAGCCATAGCATGTAGCTGGTGTGGAGCCTAAACTTCCTGAATGGCCAAAGTTGTTATGAAATCTTTGTTTTACGTTCATGTTATGAATGTAGTCTGATGTGAATTAGACTTTAGAGGCCTTGAGTGTATAGGCTTACTGTAAGCACATTCTCATAATATCTCATTCTCAAATATATCAGAAGAAATTTGTTGAACGGGAAAATTATCAATTTCCACACACATTTTTTTATTTATTTTTTTATGCACTTTGTTGATATTTTGGTATTTACCATAGTGCCAAGCTGTTTAAGTATGAATGCTTACATACATATTGCTGTAAGCTTCTTTGCCATTTCATCATTTTCTCTACAGCCCTTCTTTGTCTATGATTTGTCTCACTCTCAACATTGTGAATTATAGGTCTCATATCAGTGCTGTAAACACAAGCCGAAATTTTATATAAACATAGGTCTCCAACCTTATTGGTCCTCAGTGTCCCACTGAGACATGCTAGTGTTTATATTGCTGTTTTAGATGTGTTCAGAGGGAGTTAATGTACCGGAGCACCAACTGTACAACCTGATCTCATGATCATTTGTAGGATATTATAAATAAAGGTGTAAAAAAAGACCCTGGTTTGTAAGCATCAACAAAAATGTTACAGGAAATTCAATACAAAATCTGATGAAAGGATGCCTAACGTGTCAGGTTCAAAGCCAAATGTCAGAAAAGTTTCTCTTGAACAACCAAGAGCAAACAACCAAACATCCAACCATGACCAAAATCTTTCAACCATAGTAATTTTTCTTGCCTAACCCTGAGTCGGTTTGTTCTGTTGGAAAAACAACCCTTTCCCTGACCATAATCCTACCCTTTAACACAGATCGTCCTCTTGCCTAAGTTGCAAGTGAGACAAAATTGTGATTTTTTTTTGACATTCCTCTAGGAGGAGCTGCTTGGACGTCACTTTCTCTTCATAACTTATCACAGGCACTGCAAGAACACAATAATGACAACATTATGCTGTAGAATAATTAGTATTTACTGTATAGGATTTACTTTAGTTTAACACTTTTGGGGTTTAGTTATGTTTAGTCATAAAACACTTAATGACTAATCTAAATTTTGATTTTAAATATTACGTGTCACCGGCTCCATGGGCTCTCACGTTGAGAAAAACACTAAAAGGCGATGTACCATCCACTATCCAAGTGCACAAGCCCCTATCCAAACAGTCTACCTCTAGTATTTTAGTCTGCCTCACTTCCCAGATACTAAGCACTCAAAGACCATCAGACTCAACCAACAGCAACTTGATATTCCATGTATTTTGGGCAGATTTCTCTCCCTCCCAGCTACCAAGAGAGGGAGACACAGCAAAACTCCAAAGGGTGCAGAATAGGGACAGCAGAACAGGTGCCCATAATTTCACCTGTCTGTTCAATAACCCACACCCTACAGGCTATATTACATTTCGCCTCTAATTGTTGCCACATTTACAGCACGAGATGAAAAGGCAGCGTGGAACAGAGAAGAACTGAGCTAAGACTCCAGTTTTAAAGGAGTGGATGTGAGCTAATGTCTTTGGATGCAATCAAATCCTGACATCGAACGACAGCTGAATTAGCAGCCTTCATGTGTGTTGGCTCAACATGGACGTTGCGGTATGGATACGTACCAGACACTGTTGTCTAGAGTAATGCAGATTCCCCTCCACAACCTATTGAACCCTGTTAGCCTGCAGCAGGTAAAATGCACAATCTCATCAAATCTGCGGTATTATTTTCAAAAGTACCTGCTTGATGTGCCGTGGCACCGGCCAGCGAACACATACACCCATATCAAGGGCTGATGATGTGGGAGGGAACTCGCAGGTCAAGAGACACAAAGTAGTTCAGCAGGCACATGTGATATATTTAGTGAGGCCATTGTTTGTTTTATTTAGGGAGCGAATTGAGGATTTTCCAAACTGCAGGGCCCCTGAGGTATTTTATCAGGTGTACAGTCCGCCATATGTTACACATTAGTGTACTGAGGGGAATGCTGGTTGCAGATATAACCTATAAAATGTTTTGAGTTTGGAACTTCAGAGGACAGGGGGTCGACAATTGCTCTCTTAAGGGCTGGTGGACATGTGGGGAACATGCCAGCCATATGCAAATGAAACAGCATCACGTTACACCCTGAATATTCCTCTGATTAAAGAACATAAACTTTATGAGACTGCAGCAGGCCGTAAGAACATGAATCGAATTTGTCTGCAGTGAAAATAAATGTTTACTGCCCGGACCCCCACAAAACAAGAAAGACTAATAAATCCCTTAAATGTTGCGAGGCCTCCCAGATGGAGCCCTGGAAGCGTCTGCGGACTCTGCGGACTCTGCGGACTCTGCGGACTCTGCGCGGGGCATTATTGGGACCCGGGCCAAGAAGAAGCCAACGACGCTGACGGAGGGAGAAAGAGACGGTCTGTGCAGGTGGAAAAAGTTTAGTGTTTCTGAATCCCATCTCACCGAAACTCAAGATGACTATTTCATTACGGAATGCCCATTTGTCACTGCTGGCCTGTGACATCTCTCGGTCACATGTTGAATTAGACTGCACTCGGGCGAGGTGCCAACTTGCGCCTTATAGCCGAATACGTTTTTTTGACACCCGTGACCTTGACCTTTGACCTTTTGACCTCAAAATCAAATCAGCTCTAGGGTACCTTGGGCTGAATATATGTACCAAGTATGAACATCATAGGGTTATTTGTTTTCGAGTTATGGTGTGAACATACATACCCACCCACACACAGACGGCACTGGACACCCTACTTGCGCGCCTCGCTGGCACAAGTAACTGCGTAGTGGCCTGAAATAGGGCCAGGGTGCATGTGGACAGCCTGCTGTAATGTAGCCCAAGCCTACTGAGTGAACCCCTGGGTCCGTTAGGGCAGGCTGCAACGTCCCGAGTCGTTCTTAGCTTCATTAATCTATTAACAATAACATTTTGTTGCCAGGTTCTTGGTTTGTGTCTACAAGCTGCAACCCTGGTCTTAATTCATTAAGACAGAGAACACAAAATTGGTCACTCTGGGCTCCTGTAACCCCCTCCCCAACACACACACACACACACACACACACACACCCTCTCTCTCTCTCTCTCTCTCATAGGATATAGGGGCGGGGACAGGGAAATGAATTGGCCGCCCTAATTGCCAATAGGAATAAACCTTTTAGTGTTACATCACTATGCAAAAATGCAACTTCACAAATGATACCCAGTGAGTAAAGTGATGTTCACAGCCTCATGCAGGCCTTTTCTTCAGTCCAAAATAGAGACTGGTTTGGGACATTGAGAGATTCTGCCCCGGACGTGTAAATTAGCACGTTTTGACTTTTCAGACAGCGCTTGAGTTTAGTTTAGACAAAAAACGCCAAGTTGTTTTTTTTAAGATTTTAGGCTTTCACGCGAACGAGCGAGATCCCGTTTATGTAATTTCTCAAAACGCAGCGTGTGTGTGTGTGTGTGTGTGTGTGTGTGTGTGTGTGCGTGCGTGCGTGCGTGCGTGCGTGCGTGTGTGTGTGTGTGTGTGTGTGTGTGTGTGTGTGTGTGTGTGTGTGTGTGTGTGTCTAAGCAAGTAAACGGCTCACTTGTGATTAATCCATATAATTTAACACGTCATCTAGATCATTGAAAATCAATCTCAATTCCAAATCAATTCAGCCCCATCATTAAAAACAACAGGCAGGTATTTAATATTCCAGTCGGCGCCATTAGAAAGTCCCTGGACCAGTTAGTCAGTCTGAGTCAACTGTAACCAGTGGCAAATTGAAAATTGCTGCGTTTGTAAAACATAATCATCTCAGCACATCACGCCCCTCGTTATTAATAATAAAGAAAGAAACTGAATCCGAGGCACGGATGTTTAATTTATTATTATGTAAGCTATTTGAAGGGTGATTGTATGGTAATTGCTCATTAGTCTTGTATATTTATCGCTGCACCTTATGTCAAGGCCAAGGGAATTGTGTAGGGCTTCATTCTCTCGTTTCAAGGATCAATTTCAGAGGCAATTTGTGAAACAGGAGAGATCAAGTTTGTCCTGACGTCGTGTGTTCTGACAGGGCCGGGCTACAAGTGTGCCACCTCCAAAACACGTATCACCCTGTCATGATTCAGTTTGGATACTAAATAAAACGGGGAAGCCTCTGCGCATCATCCAGAGCTCCCTCCACAGAGAGTGTGGCGACTCTTACAACTATCCAGACATCCAAAGACATCTTGTTAAAAAAAAAAAAAACACTTATCCCATCTATAAAGATTTTCAGGAAGATCACTTATCGACTTCAACTTGAATTGGAAGTCTCCTTCCCACCTATTCCCTTCCTCATCTACTATTCATATTAGCGGTGTCAGCGGACGTAATTATACCTACTAATTGCAGATGAGAGGTTTTGGGTCAGTGGGGTCATTTGATAGGACCGACTACTCTTTTCAATGACGGATCATCATTTCACGTTGCAGGCTGAATGTTTTATGCAATCGGGCGTGTAGCTACGACCACGTGGATTTAAGAAACGGCTCAGTCGTGAATATCCACAGGAGTGGTCAATCTGACCATCAGTCCATAGCCCGGTAGTCTAACTTGGTCCACAGTCAGTCCAGAAGCTCTGATGATTTATCGTTTCGTTGTCAGAGCAGCTTAAGGTTAGATAAGCGGGTCAAAGGTCCCCACACTGGCCCTTAGCGCACAGCATGACTGTCTGGGGAAATAATCTGACCTCAGATCATAACACACTGAATTCTGTCCAATCCAATTATATTAATGTGACCTTATAGTCTCAAACTGCGCTCGGTCTTCCCCGAACGGTGCCATAATCTGCTAAAACAAATGCATATAGGCCTGTAAAAGCTTAGTCTAAATCTTACACAGGCCCAATGGTTTGCAACCTTCAGTATATCCTATACGCGCAATGCTTGTTTTTTTCTCGATCATCTAGGCCTAGACAGCGTTACTGAATATATGACCAAAATTGGGGCGTTTAGGACCCGCAACTTTAACGAGGAAACATTTGATAAGTGCCTTTAGAATAAAGAGTAGCTGCGATTTAATTGAGCAAGTTTAAATATAAACCCACACCCGGCCAGGAGGAGGACGGTCCGAGCTTTCCATGAGACAGACCTTGTGGCTTAAACTGACTTGTTTCACTGACACCTGAACTGCACATTTCTCATGTGCGCAAAAGCTATTTTATTTCGTTTCATACAGACCTAGCCACTGTTGAAATATTATTCTTATTTTTTTAAATCCAACGCGTAAAACATTAATAAAACGAGTCCCAGTTCTAATGAGAGGACTGTCCTGTCTCCTGTCTCTTGTCTCCTGTCTCTTGTCTCCTGTCTCTTGTCTCCTGTCTCCTGTCTCCTGTCTCCTGTCTCCTGTCTCCTGTCTCCTGTCTGTGTCCATTGAGGCGCACAGAGGGGGAGAGAGTGCGCCAAATTTGTTTGCGGCGGATCAAGGCTCACCGCCTCCACTGCACTTTCTTTATCTTAATTCCAACTTGAAAAGATATAATTATCTAGTTTGAACAGGACTGCTATCAAATCCTTCTTTATAGGCAGGGTAGGGGAAAGCTCGAGTGGATTGTGGGGCTCTGAGCCGCTCGGTGTTGCCCGAGATAGGAGTAATGAAGTTGTGGAGTCCGGAGATACAAAGGGCATTAACCTCATTAGCATGAAACCTTTTCTTCTAACTATTGTGGGACCCTTTCAGTCCTCTAATCCCCCCTATTTCAAAGCTGGGTTTGTAATAAAGCTTTTAGGTTTTTTCCCCCCAAAGCTAATGGTATTCTCTTAAGATTTTTATTGCTGTTATAATCTATGAGCCGATTAAGAATTCCCTATATAGTTTTTTTAGGCTATGCCATACACAACACCCCCCTCCCCCAACCAGAAAAAAAAGCGAATTTTCAGTTTGTGAAACAATAAAACAAACACATACACCTCGCATCATTAAATGTTTAAATCTGCGTTGTTATATATTCATAGCAAATTCATTATCTAGTTTAATTTAGTCTGATTTTAAATTATTTGAGCTGCTATATGTTCATTGTTTTGCTGTTGGTTTGTTTGTGGATAAATATGGAATACTTTTCTCTCTGTAAATAGCCATGTGCATCTTGTTATTTCTGCCCACAGTGCGTACAGGCTCCAAAAGAAGTCCTGTAATGTTTCCGTTCAATTCACAGCAGCAGCTTGCAGCATGATGGAGCCTAAAAGACAAGATTTTAAACAAAGATCCCATTTTGCGGCACACTGCAACCTTCCCTTATCGCGTCGTGAGGGGTAGTCAGATTGTACTAAATTATGTCCAACCAAGCCCCCTTGGATCCGTGGATTAAGAGATTAAAGTGGACCACTGGGCAATGCATCCCCTTTCCCCCTCATATTACTCGCATGATAATTGCCTAAACTGATTTGCACTTTCACAAAAGCTTGTAGGGACTCTTTGTAGCTTGAGCAGACCAGACGTTAGCCCCTCAAAATAAAACTAATGCTATCACACTGAGAAACAAATGCGGAGCAGAGACCAACAAATTATAGGCTACAGCATTTTTGTGTGCGTGTTTAAATCAAACTCTGCAATGTCCCAACGCCACATCACCAAACCAGACTGAGTCCTTTTGAAATTATTCTCTCAGAAAATAAGAATAAAGTGCAAATATCGACCTACAGGCTCCGCTTAGTTAGAAGCGCATGCATGTTGAGACCATCATGCGCTGTTATTAATGCAAAGGCCTCTCAAATCAAAACCCTATACTTCTACTGCGCGCAACATATTGATAAAACTTTATTGACAAAATATTGACAATTACATACTTCTTGGAAGTATACTTTGTGTTAAAATTGTAGCAAACTTAACACAAACACAAAAATTATTTACATTCTGTAAAAGAGGGTTTAACAGAAACATCAACTTTTAGCATTTCTGTACATGGAATACGCTCAGTGCTTGAAGTTTTCTCAATTCTTGCATTTAGTCCTTCGTGGCAACTTTCACTGGAGGGTCGAGTCCCGACAGCAGGCTGGGGCCACAGCGACGGATTGGTAAAGCTTTAGGTTAAAGGAGTGTCCTGGTACCTTCCCTTTAAGTACTTGATCTGTGGTATATGAGAAACTTTTAGAAAGTTTTTCGAAATTAATTTTTGTTCTCTTTTCTTAAAAAAAAAAATCCAAAAAAAGAAACACTATAACGCAGCACCGCTACTTCATATGTTTTCACAATCACTTCTACACGAGAATCATTAATTAAAGACTGCACACTTTGTAGAAAGGAAGAAGCACGACATCTCTCAGTTTGGAAATAGATTTCAAAACAAAGTTGTTGTTTTTTTGTTTTTCTTTTTTGGGTGGGGAGGGGGAAGAAAATGTGTCAAATTAAAACAACTACCAGGAAAAATCTAGACCATGCAATTCAAGTTTTACAAAAAAGTTTTGTATTTTGGTATCTTGAGTGGAAACTTTTTTTTTTCTTTCATAAAAACCTTCAGAAGTGCAAATGTCCAATGTGAATTGGAGAAAACAAAATCGGGTGGTGGATGGGGGGATCTGCAGTAGTGGTGGGTTGGTGCGTGGAAGGGGGTCAGGTAGGTGGACTGAGACTCTGTCAATCACATTTTCCTGGGGAACTCGGACACGGATTGACAGACCCGCACAGTGACAGCAGTGCCACCAGTCGGGTTTCTCTCACCCTCAGCTGCCGATCTCCGGAGATCTGAAATGTGACATTGGCTTTTTACCCTCTCACTGTCTCTCGACATCCTTTATCCATGTCCTCCTTCAGTCGGACGCTTGTATAGTCTCTTAATCGTCTGAAGTGACATCGATTTCCTCTGGGCTCCCCTGTTTAGTCGCCAGTCTCCACCGGTTTATGTGATGCGTCCCCTTCTTCTTCTGCTGAGACTCCGAGCCCTCCTCCTCCAACTTCTGTCGTTTGAACTTGGTCCTCCGGTTCTGAAACCACACTTTTACCTGAAGAAAAAACAAAACCTCGATCAGTATCACGAGATAAACCGCGACTGGCCTGTGCGCAAAACCATAAAGGCAAAAAAAAAAGAACCATTGTTTGGATAACAGGGCTACATACAGTCAGGCAGGGATGTAGTGTTAAATACAAAGGTAAACTATCACCTCCAGTCGGTGATCATCATAAGGCAAACAACCACCAATATAAACAAAAACCAGTCCTATTTTCAGAAAAACATGAATCCATGCCTCTCTTTCCTTAAATGACCCTATCCTCATAAAACTTACAAGTTTGATACGACTTACTGTAATATATAATAATAATTTACATAATCAATATTTATCCCAGCCTTAAAAAGGTGGCATAAATATTCTCCAAATAAAAAGTTGGCACTGAGTTGAGTGGGTTCATCCTCCTCTACATCCCTGCACTTCGCCCTACAATACGGAACGAATGGAAATAAGCACATTATAGGAAAAGGCCTGGCGCAAACATGAAGTATTTATCCAAACAATCATTTGATGTCTCGAAAAACTTCATCTAAAGTAGGTCAGACACTGTGAGTAACATATCTACCCCAGTATGTGGATAAAAAGCAAATAAAGGAGCTCTAGATCGATTTCACATATCTGAAATATAGTTGTAAATGGACTTATCTTACTTTCATAATACCACGGGGAATTCACAACATCTAAATCGATAAATTGTCTTTGTTACCCGCAGCCCTTTGGGTCTAATATGGCAACTGAGGTGCATTTAATATGCCTTCAGTCGGCTAATTGAAGTAGGTGATGGTTCATTTCTCCCTTCAGCCCCTCGAAAGGCCCCGTTTCCAAAAGAGACAGCGGACAAAAGACAGCGGCTGATGGGCTCAAACACCATCTTAAATATGGCAAGGGGAATTCATTGAACCCGCCTCATTCTTTGTATCACGTATCCCATAAAATGGTTAGCTGGTTAATTTGCCCTCCATTTTGAAAGGCAACATTCTCCCCCCAAAACAAAGTAATTCAACCCCTCCTAAAACGAGGTTAGGCCTATACAATGACTGAGGATTTGATCCAACAGAAAGCCTCTGTCTTCGACTGACAACAGTCATTTGCGGATCTTGGTACGCGGACTTGGTACCTCGTTCATTTTACATTTTGTTTTACAATGTAGGACTCTTCTTTCTTTATATGCGTTCATATCCAGGCAGAATTCATTCATAGCGGCCTGATTTGGTGTTTCCGGGACGCACCGTGCCACGTTAAGGAAAATACACAAAAATAACACACAAACAACACTCAGCCATACTGTGAGGGGGGGAAATATATATATTTTCCCTCTCAAATAAATAGGAGTGTCAACTGCAAATAGGCCTGCGCCAATAGCCACACAATTAAGTAAGCTGCAATATCATCAAAGTTCAATTTCAAAATAAAATAAGCGCACTGTAGGCTACAGTTTGCTGCTTTTGGGTGAAATAATATGCATCGATGGTAAGTGAATCATACTGAGAAGGCGCGTCTGTTCCTTACCTGAGTTTCTGTGAGGCTAAGGCTGTGGGCAAGCTGTTTCCTTTCTGCTCCGACCACGTAATGGTTTTTCTCAAATGCGTGTTCAAGCCGCAGAAGTTGCGAAGGTGAAAAAGCTGTCCGGATTCTTTTGGGCTTTCTGGCCAGTGCATTGTGCAAAAGGAAGCTCTCTGGACTCGTTTCATTACCTGGAAACGACCAGAAAAACGGGGATCCGTTATGACCTTTCTTTTTTTAATTTGTTTTTATGAGACAATAACATTTCCACAGCAAACATCAACGGCAGGGCAGCAACTTTTCCAATAAACCAACACTGAGGGCAAGACTGAAAGATATCGCATGATACTTATGTGTGGGGAGACATTTGACATTGACAAATAATAGAGAGGTTATTTATAATTGAATGCCTGTGCGTATTGCAAATATAGCCTTGCCTGATCTAACCTTTGTGAAACCCATCCGCATGAAGGAAAGGGGGAGCAAGACAAGACAGAGGTATAATCCTAATTAAATTAGTTCAAAAATAGCCTTGGTAAACAGAAATCATTGGTCAAATGGAAGCTGCATATATCTTAATAACCATTTAAATAAACAGCTAGCAAAAAAAGGTTTAGAAAATTTAGACTAAATGCTATTTATTCCTTTAATTTGTCAGAACATGCTACAAAATAAATTATAATTGTTGACAGAAATACTATAAAAATGTGCAACCAGCAAAAGCAGAACGAATATAATTGCCTACATTAATAAGCATGTAGTCTACTGTTATAGCATACAGGCCAAGTCCACTTAGTCACTCAGAATTAAATTACCACATTTGAGTCTACTCAGTCCCGCAGGAAATTAGCAACAGCCAAAAAAAATTTCCATGCCATCAGAATTGTTTTGAAAATTGTTTAGTTGAAAAACTAAACTAAAAATGCATTGTTGCAGTTGAAACGTGAAATAGCCTATAGCATCGAAAGACCCATACATTTAGTTATTTTTCGCATATATATAAAGATATATATACAGCATACTGACATTTTAAAATTTTTAGTGGTCTTTTTTTTGTGTGTGCCTTTAACAGACACTCCAGAGGCCAAACGTTTTTAGAAGGCAAGAAAAGGATAATTTCTTTATTTAGGCTTATTTATCTAAGAGGTTTAAATAAAGAAATGCATCAAAGATTCGTCATTTTGAACGAAATAACCTTAAACAATATCTGTGGATTGTTCGGCCGGGCCCAGGAAGCTGGCAGGCTTTAAACCCATAGGCCACGCTTGACTACATCTTCACAGACTTGTAATGCCATCTATATCGCAGCCTGTTGTCTAATGATGGAGAGAGGGGGGAAATAATCACACATCATTCTCCGACCGCTCGGCGCATTTTGTGCGTAAAAGTGGTCCAAACGAAGCACTTGAGCTTACCTTGAAATCTGTGACCCAAGTACCTATATCTGTGTATTAACCAGGGGTAGAAAGTCGAAGGGTCTCTTTGCTGGCTGGCGAAAAGAGGGTGCGGACTGTGTGAGGATGAAAGCGGGTGAGCGGCAAGAGCGTGCGGCGGGGCCACCGGATGCACCGGGACGGCGGAGTTGGGCGGATGCGAGACCGCCTCGGCGAACACCAAGTCCGGGTTAGAGTAGACGCCCCTGCCGCCGGAGTGAAAGCCGTTCAGAAAGGGGTTCATCTGGCCGGAGTTTGCATAGCTGAGAGCCGCTGGCCGGATGGGCTCCTCGGACCGGGACGCCGGTAGAGGATTATCCTTCGCCACCAAAGACTCTATCGTGAAACACCTCTTGGGTGTCGGTTGAAACATGGTCTGATAGTCCAGATTCCCCAGCTTAAGTTGAAGTTGTCGCAGGCGCTCTCGCTTGAAAAATACTCCACACCCAAGAAGGGGGAAAGTTTCTGCGCGGTAAATAAGTTGGGGAAACGGCGGCGGTTGTCGAGGAAGCCCAAATAAAAAGTGGTCGGCTATACTCCCAGACTAATCCATGGATGTGATCGCTTTCCTCGCCGGTTTTGTGCAGGCAGATTTGTTAGTTCATGAGCCTAATTAGCGCTGCAGTCCCATAAACAGCTTCCTCTGAAGGCTGTAATGGCATGGTGATTGGTCGCTGCTGCTGCTGCTCGCAGAGGGGAAGACGCTTTAAAGTGCGTCAATGGGAAGCAGGGGCGCGGAGAGGCGGACTCGAACGCGCAACACGGAACGGATTCGTCCAGAAGAGACCCCCGCGCGCGCGTGCACACACACACACACACACACACACACACACACCAGGACATTTTAACACACTCATCTGAACCAGTGGAAAAGCTCAAGGTACTTACGTTTGAATTTAAGGCCTGACAGTTTCAGACTGACTTGGGGGGGGGGCATGCAGGGTTATAGTAGGCCTAAGTGATTATTTCAAATTATGAGGCCTGTGCACAACAATGTTGCGCAAACATCAAGTCAGCTCTGTTAAAGTGTATTTTGAGGCCATGCAGCACGGAGTAGGCCTAGCTATTAGCTCATTTAGCCCACCAGCTTAATTGCACTGTCACTCGGCCTCCATGTATTTCCCTATTTTGTTTCCATCTCTGGTTTTAAAACCAGGCTAATGCACACACACTTGCTTCGTTGCTTCGCTTCTCCGCGTTTCATTTAACCCCGATTCTATTTTGGGTTAGTTGGAAACTGAAGACTCCCTTTAATTTCTATTGACTGGAATATCGGGACGATATTGGAGTCACAAACAAGCTACGATTTCAGGTTTTTTGGGGGTCAGCTACACGACATGGCGTGAAAAGTGACAAGGCGCTCAAAACTCAACAACACATTTCCACTGATGAGTCAACGTGTCACATAGTGCCCGCACGTTATTCAAGCCCACAAGGCGCAGGTGTTTATTGGAGTATCTACCTGTGTGACTGCAGGCTGTCACCGTGTGGAGGGATCAGCCGCAAGGATCCAGAGGAGCGGCATCAACCCAACACAATTAAGGGATTTCAACCTTAGCCTCCGTTGACTCTCAGCAATAGCCCGACACTTAACGCCTTCCTAAATAAACTATACACACAAATAGTTATCGTCATGATGTTAGGCTACTTAGGCTGTTGAGAAATTAATAACACGCCACGATGCAGCACTTTAATTTCAAAATGAATATCATTCCAGTTGAGATATATATATATATATTTTTGTAATCATATTACATTCAGAAATTAAACAACTTCAATTTGCCGTTATAGGAACATAGGCTATGACTGTAAGGCGACAGACAGGCCTGTTTGCTCAAAATAGCCTACTTATTTCAATGTTGGACATGATTATTATTATTATTACTACTACTATTATTCTTAC
>OMLI01082210.1:10585-22012 GCA_900302605.1 Rondeletia loricata | reverse complement strand
TTTTGCAATTAAAAAGACTAGTCAACCTATTATGTTTGTCAGTAATATTGTCAGTGTCACATTAATAAAAGATCTGGGACGTTCCTCCAACAGTGGAATGAAGGATAAGCTCATATTAGAGTGTCCATGAGTTATCATTCCCTGGCTTAGCCCCACCATCTCATTTTGATGTAACATGCCTGGCCCTGAGTAAACATTCCCTCCATTTTAATTAAAATAAATCCACTTTCAGGTGGAATTCAGAATCCCAGGGAATAGCACTACCTCCCCTACAGAGATACAGTGAGCGGATTGAGAGTGGGGAATAAAAGGCTGGGCATGAAGGAGAGTTACGCTCTACTGTTCCATCAATGAAGCCATACACTCCATTGTTTATGTTTGGAGAGGGCTTTCCTTCTTGGTAAATGACCTTTTTCCAATTCCTTTTTTTCCCTTTTATTCATCTTTAACCTTCAGCAACACTGATGATAATTTAGTTTGGCTTTGTGTGTGTGTGTCTCTGTGTGTGTGTGTGTGCACAAGCATTTTGTAAAATCTAGGACAGAGTGGAGGCACTGAGAAGCATTTGCATGCAGCTCACAAACATATTAAAATATGAAGACAAATCACTGTGTCTGGCCAGCTGACAGCACAGCCTGCAATGGGAGCAAACTAGCAAACGTACAACATGTCGCAGTTGCCAGTAAGGCCTTTATAGGGCAAGCTTGAACACGCCGCTTGACAAACAAACAAGAAAAAACCATGAGCAGTCAGAGCTATTATTAAAGGCAATAGAAGTGGTTCCCTTACCCAAAGCAGTCTTGTCATGGTGTTAGTCTCTGTATTTTTATTGGGAGAGTATGGTTTTCTAAGGCAGCTTCAGGGCAAATACTGTGTGTGATTTTTGAGAGCTTTGTTCTATAGCTTTCTTTGATGTAAAATCATAAAATGGGAAATTCAAGCCCTTTAGGCTGTGTGTGTGTCCGTCCAGGTACAAAAAGACATGTTATCTGTGCCAACTTGTTAGATCCAATCCTACATCTCTTTATGCTTGTTTGGTCAAACTTCTATTTCCTTTATTCAAGATGGTTCTTCACGATTGTTCATTTAATGTTGAATTAAAGCCGAGCAAGTTGTATTCAGTGTATTCTTTGGAAAACATAGTCAGAATGGTTGTTTATTGTCCCAGTGAATGGATGCTGTAATTACACAACACATCAGCCTGCTATAGTTACACCATATAGTAGCTGTTAAATGTTCTGTTATCATATTGAATAAGCTTCACAAGCTTAGTATTTATCAACGCTGCTCAACTCTGCTGCTGAAAAAACTGAAATATTCGTGTCATGACATTATGCTGTTATGTCACTAATATTGCTCCAGAAAATATTGCTTTTGGGGCTGTCTCCTCTTTTTATATCACTTGAGATAGGGCAATATTAAAAAGCCTGTTGACTAGACTAGAGGAGTGTGATGACTGAGACCAGTAGGGGGAGCTCACAGCTCATAGCTCACTCTATAACAACATGGTAAGACAACAGAGAGCCTAAAAGGTTGCTGGCGGTAGTGCGGACCAGGTACAAGACCCCTCTCTCTTTGCACCAGAACAGCTTTTACATTAACCCAGTTTCTCCGCACTGCGCGTCAATGTTGAACAGATACACTTTAGACCCACACGTCCCTAATTAACGCATGTGATTGCAGTGTTTACTGGATTCCGTCTGTTTCTGTACATTTGGATTTTCAATAACTTTATCCTGAAAAAAAAGAGAGAGGCTTTTCTCTCCATCCTTGCGCAGGGCCTCGGTCAATCAGAAATGTATTCCTGACTGAGATCTGTAATTCTGCTTCAGTATCTGAGTACATTACTGTCGACCTAGTATTCAACATCTTCTCTCTGTCTGCATCTTTAATATGCAACACATCCGATCAAATCTATCGACTAGTAAAGTCACAATATTATACCATTTGTAGCGAAATAATAAATATAATTTGTATCCTCCTGTCTACATTATTTTCCTGTGCCAACTTATTATTTTCCTTAGGCCTATACAAAATTCTGATCAATAAATCATTATTTTACCATGCACTTTGCCCGTTGTTATTGCATACCTGTTGGCACAATGCATTGCCAAAATGTGTCCATGATAGGCAGAACGACACAGATGCAATTGTTACCACCGGTGATGTAGTCAATGAGGGGAGTAAACTATGACGTCCAGTCTGGGATCATCATAAAGCAAACAACTAGCTACCAATTTAAAAAAATATATATATTTTAAATAATTTAAAAAAATAATTTCCCTATCTTCATATAAGTCATCAGTGAGATACAACTTATTATGTAAAGTATACTATGAATTTATGTCATGCAGATTTATGAAAGGCTATAAAGGGTGGGTATACTGAAATAAAAATAAATAGGTGTAAACAGATTTGATGTGGGTTTACCCTCCACTCCACTACATCCCTGGTTACAACAGTGATCCTTGCTTGTCACTAGCCTAGGCTTCAGTTCTTCAGACCGCTTTGGACTGAGATCCAAGCGCTCCTCGACTTTCCTTCTCTTACTACTCCCTTCCCTGGTCGCAGCTAGCTCTCCTCCAGTACCGATCCTTGTTCTGTGCAAGTGTGTCGCGCCTCAGTCTGCGGGCTGCGGCGGTGCCGAGTGCGCAGAGACCGTGCGCTCCTAGTGGCAGCGCTATTGAAGCCCAGAGGGAAATAGAGGCAGGATAAGGCTATGTTGAACTGACTTGCAGTATCTACTTGACTGTACATGTACAGTGCTTTAGCTCGGGCTAAGCACATGGGTCTTTTGAGAGCGGGTTCCCTGTGTAATAAAACCACTTTGCGGGATGCGTGAGACTTCAGGGCTGGTTCACAGCTGTAGTATCACCATGTGTTGAACTGTGGAGACACGGCGCTGAAGATTAGTGAGGCGCCGGAGACGCTGAAGACGCGTCTCAAGGAACCGAGGAGCTGCGGGGGGAAGCGCATGTTTGTTTCATTTTCTTTCAGTGTGGACTTACATTTATTTGATCATTTGTAATCTCGTAGGTTTTGTGGACTTCAGCTTGTATTCGCGTAGTTGAGGTCATCTTGGAAAAGATAGCAGAAGACTGCGGATCAACTCACGGGACAAGTCGGGATCATGATGAAAGATCGCGAGTGACTGATTTGGTTTGAAGATTTTGTGGATATGTCTTCCCCGAGCTGTTTAATGGATCCTCTCAGTTGTTGGACACCGAAACTGGCTTTCGTCAGTAACTAGGAGCTGTTTCTAACTTCCAGACACAAGGAATAGACTTGCCTGTCGTTTTTGGACATATTGTTTCCAGTGAATTCAAGGATTTGCGCACCAGCCGTGGATGTTTAATATGCTAGTATGGGTCCGCTAGCGTTCATCCTTGTTGGTGGAATACTGTATTTTCAAGTTGATGGTAAGTTGTCGACCATGTCTTGCTGTTTATAACTTTCTTCTTTATTAACAAACATTCCGTTCTGTTTAGCAACTAGTGCAATTAATGATGCCAGACACTGTCTTTGGCACTCCACTGGTCATTTGTTACTTATGATGTTGTAAGCAATATTGTTATTTTTATTACCTGTGTTTTACAGATTTAAAACAAATTTGATTAATTCACGGAGTTTCCATTATCGAAGATCTGTTAGTTATGGTTGGCAAATGTAAAGCTGTAATCAGGGAACTCTGTGATTAAAGCTATTTGTGTTTTATATAAGTACATTTATGTCACGTCATCTCAACATGAATTAAAGCCATTTGTTCTTTTATTCCTTAAACATAAACTGAAAGCAACAGGCCTACGTGAATAAGGGTAGTTGAATTCAACGGATTTCTATTTAATAGTCCTTTAAAGCTCATGATTGCCAATCAAAAGATTACAATTAGAGTAGGGATGAGGTGAATATTTCCTGTGCAACAGCATAGGATAGAACAACTAGCACTCAGCCCATGGCATTCCCAGTTTAACACCTGCTGTATGTTTCATTTCTAACAGAGTGGTTGTTTGAATGATATGCTTATGTTTTCGGCATGCAGTGTTAACACCAAATGATGTTAGGTACTGGCATTTGAGAGACATTTTTCTTTTTTCTCTGACATAGCCTATTCCAGTCAATATAAAACAAAAGTATCTAGATATGAATGATTCTCAGGTTCTGTAACACTGGCTACAGGTGATCCATCTGACACAGAATAGCTCCTCCTCCTGAGTGAGACCATTTGCTCTAAAGAAGATAGTTAATGGTCTTCCCTTAAAGCACATTTTATTCATACAAATCCCATAGATGTTTTGTGAATTTAGACAGCACGAGTGATAAAGACAAGGCAGTACTACACAACAGAAAGTAGTTCAAACCTGTGGATGGAAGGTTCATTCTGCACTATTGTAGATGGCTTTGCTGTGGAGATTTCGCCTTTCGGATTTCAGGGCTATGCTTTTGCATTGTAGTGTAAGCCGGCTGAAACCCAAGCCGGGACACTGCCCCCGTTCATTACTTCCCATTTGTTTGATTAATCTTTAATAATGATGATGTTGTTGATTGCAGATGAGATTGATACTGTTTAATTATTCTAGCCGGTGGACAGCCAAAAGCCGAGCCTCAGTCCTCCTCATCCAATCTGCCATGGAGTGCTAAGTCAGCATCTTTTTTTTTAACGATTTTACAAGGCTTCCTGGGAATCGTTGGCCTACAAGGGAGCTGGTTTAATGGAGGAATTAAAACAGCCCAACTGCAGAGTAAATGTGATGACTCACATAAATCATCAAAATAGGAGCGCTTAGGTGGAAAGCCCGATTGGGATTGGTCCAATATGTGACTTAATGGAGGGATGGGAGGAAGCAAGATGTATGACTGTTAAAATTCATAAACCTAAAGTCTGAATCTTGTTCAGTGCTGCTTTTGGAGAGGGCGCACCTTGTTACAGTAGTTACACAAAAATGCACACACACACACACACACACACACACACACACACACACACATACAGAGGCATTATATCAGCACTTGCTGTGCTGTAAGTGATGATTCACACTTGTGTTTGCTTTGTATTGTTTGCACAAGTTAGCAGTACGCAATCCCAGTTTTTGTTGTCATTGAATGCAGAAGGCCCCTTTTTCTTTCACCTGTCAACTCCCGCTTTTGTTCTCTACAGCTCTGAGTTTGGGTTTTGAAGGCTATTTATATCGTATTTTTTAGCAGTCCTCACGGCCTCCCCCTGTATTCAGCAAGTCTAGTCACATTTTTGTTGGCATTTGAATCTTTCTCTTTTACTTTAACCTTTTTTGCTGTCCTTCACTCTCGGTTCAGCCAAACCTACTGGTTGCTAAGCGCTGGCTGATGGCATGGCTAGATGGCCAGAGGGAGAGGGGTGCACATCTCCCTGGGAGCAGTGAATCTCTCTTTCCAATCATTTGCCTGTCACCCTCCTCCCCCTCTCCCTTGCTCTTCCCCTCCATCCCTGCAGAACTACCCATCACCCAGCCTTTCAGAGGTAATCTGAGGGTCCTTGGAGAGGGAGGAGCTTCCTCTAAGAGTCCACTTAGGCAGACAAAAAGGTCTGGAGTTGTATTCACTGGGCAGCATAGCCAACAAAGCCAAGCCTTGTGAATGGCGTCAGTCACTGTTTAGTGTGCTGTGATTAATACTGCTAGTGTGTAGGAGAGGAGAGAGAAGGTGAGATGGAGGCAGAATGGGGGAGTGAGTGACTGTGGAGGGTTGTCAAGGCTGGAAGAGAGAGGGATTGTTGTGAGAGCTGAGGGAAACTGCTATATCTGAAGAATAGGGTTGAAGGACTTTAAATCAGTTCGATTTAGCTAGGAGATATTTTCCAGGAATACATTGGTGAGCAGCTGTCTGTTTCCAGGTCTGGTTGTTTCTGAGACTCGACCGTGATGTTTTTGAAGCTGGAATAGAACATGCTTAGCATAGTAGACATTCACACTTGACCCCTGCTATTCTGAGGACCCCTGCATACTTGTGTCTGATCTAGGAGCTGGTGACATCACATCCATGTGTGGTGACACACTGAGAGGTGCTGAAATGTGGCCCAAGAGGCCACAAAGATTGGTACCTGGGGTCTTTGGTGGCCTTGATAGTGTACAGCTCTGCAGCCGCCATCAGGGTTGTGGTTTCACTAACGCTGAATCCCAGGATTCCCTGGAGACTAACGGCGCTCTTGATGGTCATGATTGAACGAGAAAGGTCTAAAGCACTGCCCTATAATGGAAAGTAAGCCCAGATTAAAATAGTGTACGTGAATGACGAGGCAGGCTGAGGTCATTGTGTAAGAGCCATTGTAACGTCTCGCCCCAAATGTGATTGTTCTGCTTGAGTTGGCAGCGTTTAGGCAGCGTTATTGTAATTGAGGTTCATTTGCCGGAATGGGGCTGCTGGAATGATGAGCCTTCATCCGGGATCGGCAGGAAGCTCCTCTCCACTGTCTCCCACGCTCTCATCACTGTCACACGGGCCACGCTCTTCTCACATCGAAGAGCACTGTTTACTCTCTGATTAACATCAAAAAATGAGTGGAGAGTAAAGACAGTGAGAGACTCAAAGGTGGTGAGCACGAGAGGAAGTGAATGAACAGGGAATGGGAATAAAGAAATGTAATGGGGTGAGTGCACGTATAATGAGAATCGGGTTACAGGTCACGGCCTCCCTGTGTGCGTGTGCATGCGTGTGTGAGTGTTGCTTCACCACCAGTGACGTGGGCTGTCAACTCCTGTGATATTTTAACAGCCAGGACTGGCTACTCTTGTGGATCACGTTTCAGCAGCCATCACTCCACACGTTCAGCATGGAACAGAATAGACTTTGAGGTCTGCATGCTTCTTTTTAGTTACAAACACAGCGCCGTGATCAGGCAGAAATAACGGGACGTGCGGCTGTTTGAAATTCTGAGATCACGTCGGTTAATGCCTTTATACGTTCTCCTACTGCAGAAGTGGGAGAGAAAATGTCAGCGTCAGACGATGCAGTGAGAATAGCAGAACGTAGGGGAGATAATACCACTTTCCCCCTGTTTCACCTCCGCTTTGCTAGGCCCCAGCCAAGCATACCCCTGACATTTACAGAGCAGGAAAATACCTAATGCCTGGATGCTTTTGCCCAGAGAAGCAAAGACCAAGAGAATGAGAAATTACAAGAGGAAGAGATAGAGATTTCAACATTAAGTGGTAGGCTGCACTGAAGGATAAGTGTCTTTCCTCGTCTATTTTCTATTTCCAATCTCTCCAGCCCCATCTCTCTCTCTCTCTCTCTCTCTCTCTCTCTCTCTCTCTCTCTCTTGCTCACGCACACGCACACACACACACACACATACATGCAGAATTATCTGTTCCTCCCTCAGCGTCCATGAGGGTGGAATTCAAACACAGAGAGGGGGTTGTAGTGCACCTGTGCTGGTCCTATAGTGGGAGTGTCGAGGTGGGGATGGGGGAGGAGTGATATGATTTATCGAGCATGCTGACTGTGCGGTGAAGAGAGAGGCCAAGGCTCTCACCTGTCTCACACACCTGTACTTAAAGAATACACACCTGTGCCTACCCCGCTGGGCCCCAAGGCACACATGTCTAATCCCTGCTCTTTTCTCTCAGCGTCCCTGTTTCCCAAACGGACGATTAAGAGTTCGCGACAGAGCCGACAGCCAGAAAACGTTGATCTGAATACCGTTATATAATCCCTGATGATTAGATGACAGTGAACGAACCCCTATTGATCAGTGGCACGTACCCAGCCAACGGTCACATCCCAAACAGGCTCTGTGAAGAACAGATTCCTCTGTTGCAGTGTGGATGTGATGAGCATTCTTATCCCAACAGAACCTGATTAGCTTAAGAGCATGCCGAAATGGAGATAGGAAGCCAGGATTGAAGGATTGAGTATACCACCCGTCTGTAGTGCCGTAAACTCAGCGGTAGAGACAGCATGTTAGCCTTATCAGTGTTTTCATGTAGCATGCCGCAGTAAAGATTTGTGTTTTGGGGAAGCGTCTAATCACTCTGTATCCCGTTGCCTTCACCCTGCCCTCCGGTTGGCTGTCTCGCAGCAACCTTCAGATAGAAGGGAGGGATGTCAAGGTTGGGGCGGCACGGTGGTGTAGTGGATAGCCTCACATCAAGGAGGTCCTAGGTTCAAATCCCGGCCGGCCAGGGCCTCCCTGTGTGGAGTTTGCATGCTCTCCTCATGTTCGCGTGGGTTTCCTCCGGGTACTCCGGCTTCCTCCCACACCAAAAGACATGCATGTAATGTTAGGTACACTCCTGCCATTGCCCTTGGCCAAGGCATTGGCCTCAGAACTGGAGCTGGTCCCAGGCCGTCCTTGTAAATAAGAATTTGTTCTTAAGTGACTTGCCTGGTTAAATAAAGGTTAAGTAAAAATAAAATGAAGGAGTCACAGAGGTACATAGGTACACGCACACACGTAAGCTTGCACACGCACATGCACACTGTGATTGCACTTATGCAAACATTTATTGTGTAACAGGAACAAGCAAGCATGCCTTCCGGAATGCAAATAGCTTAAATGCAGAAAGCATCATCATCAATTTAGAATATGCACACATTAATTCACATACCTGTTAGACGATGATATATTACTACTCACTTTTGATTGCAGCGTCAATTGATTTATTCCCTCATTCCTTCTTTTTTTAAAATTTGTTTTACTTGTGATTAAAAACAGCAACATGAACACACTGTACTTCATTGTGAAGTGTTTGTGAGACAGTGGTGCCTGAGTCGAGTGTCTCACCAGTGTCTTAAAGATCAGGTCCGGCCTGCTGATGAAAATGCATGAGCTGTCTCTCAGTGTGAGGTGTGTGAAGATGGACAGCCAGAGCACCACACTCAAGCACACATCCGTCACACGCAGCAGTAGCCCAGTGCGGCAGTAATGCAGCGCAGAGCGGTGGAGCCAGTGAATAAATGTCTCGTTCCACCATCTCCATCCCCAGCCTGGTCTATGGATCACCCAGCCATGACGGCCCACTACCTTTCCTTTCCTTTCCCTTTCACTAACCCTAGAATCCAACCCTATGGACGCACCTGGAGACTCAAAACTATACACCATCACTTACCCAACCAGTGTTTTAGCTTAGTAGACGATTATTATAGATTGTGTGATAAATGGAGGTGTTCCGTGGGGCCCGACCTTTCGTGAACACATTGCAATCTCCCTGCATGTCAATGAGGGCAGTCAACATCTCTGGCCAGCCCACTGTCCCAGGACCCCACACGTGAACTTGGGTATATCGATATTGTTGAGGCTTTTTATATTTTACAGGTGTAATGCTATTATTTTGCCCTGGTATACACATGTATTATGTTGTCATTATCCTTGGTCTCTGTATGAATCATTTTACCACAGCACGGTCGACACAGTTGCTACATTTGTATATAGATACGTCTTTTTATGATTGTAAGACAACACATATTCTGGCATTGTAGTGCTTCTATGTATGTGCTAAAACGGTTCAGTTGCTAACATTAACTAGCAAGCCAAGTATCCTGACGTTACTGTAATCTCCACAAAAGAGATTAAGGAAGCTGACCAACTAGGGAGACAGAAAGCTGAATCACACTCAAATAAATTAATACTTAATTAGGATGATATAACATTACCACGAATGTGCCGTGGGACTGTACAGAATCTGTACTAGTTGTGTCCCTGCTGCGTAGGCACGGCGCCGCAGTGCTGTGTAAATCTAAACACCATGACCAGGGGTGAGTTGATTTATATAATGGTTCCTGGTGAGACTGTCTTTGTTGTGGAAGTCTCAATGCAGAACACAGGGCACGAGCCAAATGTCACAACCATCGCTGCAGATTGGAAAAAAGCCTTAATCGCAGCCCTGAACGTTTTAACTCTCTAGTTCCACTTCCAGGATTATGATGATTTTTCTGGAGAGCTGCTCACAGGCATTAGTCATTTAGAGGCCCCCGTAACACACAGCCAGTGGTAGAATTATGACATTTAGGAGTGGTGCCTGTGGGCGTGTGTGTGTGTGTGTGTGTGTGTGTGAGAGCATCATTAATGGCCATCAAAGCCCATTGCTTTTGTGTTAGCACAAATATATGGCCCAGAGTAAATTGAGTTCTTCATCCACTTACTGCTAGCACCCCTGACCCTCTAGCCCTAAGCCGGACCAGATGAAGTGTCCCATGAAATAGAAATTGAATAAATCTAATCTGGGCTTGCTATGCTGCAGCTTAAAAAAACACAAACAGTGAACTATAAGGGCCATTTGATTAGCTTGCTCTGCTCCCTCAGTCTGTCACTTGGATGGTGTGTGGTTGCAGGTCTTATTCCCCATGTTCACATGCAGGGCCCAGGGCCAGTGGGCTGGCCGGAGGTGGTGACTGCCCTCGTTGACATGCAGGGAGATGGCAATGTGTTCACTACAGGTCGGGGCTCATGGCGCACCTCCAATTATCCACTCATCTCTCAACACTGTGTATCATAGACACCTGAAGGCCTTCTCTTATACCCTCCCCTCCCCTCCACCTTCATTTCTAAAGCAATAAAGCACTTATTTATTTCTCCCTATTCAATTTGCTGGGGCAGCTCAGCAATGCAGGTGGAGTAAAGAGATTACAATGCTTGAGGGAGAATCAATCGGTGCCATTCATTTCATTGCTCTCCCCTTGGTAGGAGCTGTTTAGAGTAGCCCACACTTGAAAGTAGGGAATTGGCGAAGTGATTTTTCAGCCCAGCTGCGTCTAGACACACACACACACACACACACACACACACACACACACACACACACACACACACACACACACATTGTTAATGAGATTTTAATGAGGGTAGTTTAATTACACACTAAATTTAGCTCAATCAGTATAGTATTTCATATATTTGACAAAATGCTGAAGTATTAGAATGTTTGGAAAGTGTCGTGTTTTTTAACCTTTGCTTATCCTGGGAAAGGTGACAGAACAGGCACACTCTTTTTCAGCAGAATTCACATTCACACAGGGAGACAGGGCCGGGTAAGGTGGGGGTACAGTGAGCTACACGCTTGAGTGGCCCTGGCATTGGAAATCATTTAATCTGCATCACACAGTTCAGTGTCCCCACCAGTAGCCTGACAGTCCCACAGAGAGCCAATGCTATATTCCATCCTTACACTAGTCAGCCCGTAGATAGAGAGCGAACAGTGCCCTCATCAACACACCTCCACTCCCATAAAGGGATCCAACCCCCCTCTCTTGTATCCCTCCTCTTCTCATCCTTTATTCTTTCGTTTCAAGTCAGCAATCTCAGCTCTGCTCAGACAGGCCATCTGCTGAAGAATAGATAGCATCACTTGCTGTTGATAGCAACTGATAGTAGAATGGAGAGCGAGAATGAGAGTATGTAGGCAAAAACACTGAGGGGGAGGCTGCTTGAAATGCAAGGATCTGATATTCTGTTTC
>OMLI01082147.1:0-12564 GCA_900302605.1 Rondeletia loricata | reverse complement strand
TGTGTGTGTGTGCATGTGGCGGTCTCACCTGTAGGATTATCAGTGCATGGATTAGCAGCAGGTGAAGTTGCAGAGCAAACACAGAGAGGATTATCATCCTTGCTCACTTGGCCCGTAAGAGGCTTTCTTCCCTTACTTCCTACTCCATTACTGTGGCAACTGGATCCACTGGGAACCCTATGGACCAGGCCGACCTGGACCTGGAATTAGGACCTTCGGGTCACCTTGGAGACCGGGACAGCCATGGGACGCAGGGGTCAGACGGCCAGACGACGTTCCGTCGGTAATGCTTTCCTGACCACACATGGGCTAGACAGAGGCATGAGGGAAGATCTTTTACGTTTCAGTCATTTAGCTGATAACTTCAAATGAGTGAGGGGGTAGGAGGGCCTGTTGTAGGATTAAAACCTGTGACCTTTCTGTTACGGGACAGTGGCTCTAACCATTTGGCCACCCTGCTGCCCAAGATGTGAAGAATAATTGTGCTGGAATGAAACAAGCATACTCTGATTTGCCAGGCAATTGAATCTAAATCATTTTTCAGATAATGAAAATGTGGAAACTGTCACATTATCTGTCCTCAACGTAGCTTGTGGGTGTTTGAGTGCTTAGACAGCCGGAGATAATTGTAGTTATTCTACTATAACTGCTATTATGATTAGTAGCCATTTCCTTTTTGGCTCATTACATTTCTGAGCTGGGTGTTTGAAAGACAGTACATCTCTATTAGACATGATCGGATTAAATGTGCAGACGTCTCAAAAGCGACGTTTTGTGCCATTTAGAGCACAATTCTGCTAATTGACATAGCACAATAGTCGCTGAGGGAGACGCAGTGATAGTGTCTGACATCTGAGTCGCCTCTTGAGTGAAGGCTGCGGCGCAGCACCAAGGCAGGGTGTCTGGTGAAATATGCTCTGCCATACTGGAGAACGTAGATGAATTATGCAGCCTGTCTCGATCCATTATTGAGGAGCGTGGCCTGCTTTTTAACGGCGAAAGGTTGTCACCAGGCCAGGACGGCTTGGGTTCAGCGTCTTGTTTAAGCCTCACCAACCGATTGGGCAGACGGTAGTATCTGCTAGCAGGGTATGAGGTCAGGGTGTTTGTTTAGGGAGGATCAGTCTAGTCTTACCTGTTCGGTTGGCCGCAGCTTGTTAAGTCTGTCGTACCTGCGCAGGTATCCAGGGTGCTTCATGTGTGATTGACCTGGCTGTGCTCTGCTGGGGTTTGCTGCTGACTCAACAGTGGCGCATCAGTAATGAGTTACGGAGGTGACTGTGCCTCCGCCCCATCAGAGATGAGTAACGGAGGCATTGATCTGCCCAGAAACGAATCAGAGCTGGAGTGGGCTGCTGAGAAGGCCAGTATTGATCTGCTTGGAGAGAAGGGTAGAGTGTGAAGGGAAGAAAGGTGGAGAGAGGGAGAGAGAGAGGAAGAGGGGAAGAGATGAGGGATGCAGCCAAGGCAGAGAAACAGTGGTGACAGAAGTGACTAAGCAGGTATATGAAAAGGAGATAATACACAATAAGAAAAAAAGAGAAAATGGGAAATGTGAATCTGGGAAAAGAAGGTTGCTTGGCGACAGAATAGGGGAACAGACAAGATAAGATGAATATAAAGTAGATACAGATTAATATATGAGGGAAAGAGATGATACTAGGTAATCATGTGTGTTGCTCTTCACTACCATCAACCTTGAACCGCACCATTAATCAGTGTTTTACAATCGCTCACTATCTTGTTTGACCCCAGTGCTGTGTGCTGTGTGGAGCACTGAGCTGTGATTGTGACTCACAGCCCTGTTGTGTCCTGGGTAATAGCCTGGTGAGAGAGGAGATAGGCTGGTTATTATCATTTTGCCTGGATAGACTTTAACCCTTTCTCTCTGCCACTTTGTGGGATGGTGTGGAACAGCGCTGTACTAAGGTTGGATGTTGGAAATTAACGTATTTGGGAGTATTTAACAGTATTTACGCTCGTGGAAACCCCAGGCAGGCTTCCTTTGCAAGGGTAGAGTGGGGAGGCGAAGTATTATACAACCTTAGTAGTGGGATAAAACAAGTATTTTTACTTCAGTTTTACGGCAATTGAGAGGAAAAAGCTCCCGCGCACTGTCCAGTGTCCACTTCACTTGCAAGTTAAGTTGATTTTATTAGGAACAGCGTTTCACTGCAAAGACCTTCCTCAGGTTGTCTTCAAAGAAATGGGAGAGACCATCTTATATAGGTTTGGTGGATCCACATGGACCAATCAGACTGTGCAAGAAATGACCCTCAATTATTAGAAACATTATGAATACAAATTAACGTACAAGAAATACACACAAAATGCACATCATGTCAGTGTTTACATATGTCAAGACTACAGCGTAATTCAATCCACAAAATACCAAAACAAAAACTCGAGGTATCAGAACTTGATTGTAGAAAAGTAGAAATAGAAGATGCACTAAAGGCATCATATAAATCCCAGTTTAAACAATGCCAGCATTGTTGCAATTGTTTGATTTTTGTACTTTACCTCAGTTTTCTGCAAAAACTAAAGGCATGCCACCCCTTCAAATGACCCCTGTAGTTGCACTTGAAAAGATGGAAGAATGGCAGCTCTTTCCTGGAACATGCAGGCGTAAATCTCTCTTTCAGTGGAAAAGAGGAAGCCTGATGTTTCAGTATTGATGATATACAGTACATATAAGGCTCACTGGCTTATGACAGGTCGATTTACACTTCCTGACAGAAAACAACAAGCTAGAGTGGAATATAATTATATAAAAGTAAATTCTGTTGGCTATATCACTTGAGGGGAAAGAATAACCCTATCCTCCATTGTATAGTTGTAGTTCTGCAGAAACTCAATCTGCCAATCCCTGCCAGTAGTTATTATTTTCTAAATTATTGATGCAATTAACCTACTGTTGTTTTCATGTTCAGACTTACCCACACAGCGCACAGTTGCCAACAAATGATAGTACTATCCCTTAATCCTATAATAGACTTTAGAATGAAACTACACAAATAACACAAGTCCTTAGGAATATTGAGTCCCATGTCAAAAATTTATGTCTGTCCGTTTCTCATGGGTCCCAATCATTTCCTAAAATTTGAACAAAATCTGAGAGGTCAAGGGAAATTCTTGGCTCATTTGACATGGAATCACTCTATTATAAGAAGATTATAGGAATATTTAGTGATGCCATAGGCGATACGAAAACCATAAAGTATGATAAGGTCACTGTAAACTCACTATTGAGCACCACAGGCACAATATATTCCCTATAGGAATAATCTAAGAATATTATACTGATTTTAGGGTTGTCTTACCTGTTTGATACCAGATTAAAGCATTCTAAAAAAAAGTCTTCTACTTTTCATGATTGGACATGTTAAATAGTTATGAATCTGGCAAGACAACAGTTTGTGGAGGGGAACCGGCATTAAGTGATCTCCTGACGGATGGCTGCTGCCTCCGGGATGTCATTTGACCCATCTGTGCCCGACCATTGGAGACCTGAGGGCAATATGAGGCTCCTGGCCCTTTAAAAGCGAAGCCCCAGCTTCCCCCCACCGCAGCACTGAAGGAGCTCCGTATGGCTTCCTCTCGTCGTCTGGACCGGTAGCAGTGAGTGCAGCATCAAATTGGAGGGGCGGAAAGGGTCCGATCACGCCGGATAAAGGCTTTCCGGGGGCGGCAGACGGACAGATGACACGTGCGGCTCACAAGGGCCGGGAGCTTCCTTGACAGCGAGGCCGAGGGAGGAGAGAGGAGGGACGGGCGTGCTGCTGCTGCATCTGTCCTCGCCCAGGCTCGTCGTTGTTGTGCCAGCTGGGTAAACCGACGCGTCCCCGACCTGTTTGCATTCCTCTTTCTCTCAATACGCCCGTTATGTAGCGCAAAATGATCCGCTGCTGAAGCTCAGGTGTGTTGGGAGATCACGACGCTATAAAATGGATGGAAATGGTCAGGGCGGGGAGGCTGTGGGTCTGCGGGAGAAGCGTGTTGCATCCCCTCCCTTGGATTAAGGATCTAAATAGGGAGAGTAGCCGCGATGTGCACCAGGTCTTCCCTGATGCTGTATATGGACAAGTTGACGTCCTGATAAAATGGACAAGCCCGGCGTGTTTGTTCGCCATTGTGCGTCCCTCAGCACATTCATTATATACCGGGGGTCCCGTGGGCGTCGCGAAACGTGCGTGTGTGTGCATTGACGGTACCTGCATAATAATACCGAAACACAAGGGCTGCTGTTTATAACGGGACGCGTCATTGAATCGACCCGGCCAGCTTCAGCAGACATCAGCATACAGTAGCCTCTAGTAGTTGGTCGCCTTCGCTTTTGAACTGTAAACCACGTCTCTCGTCTATGTGTGTGTGTCTCTCTCTCTCTCTCTCTCTCTCTCTTCCTCTCTCTCTCTCTCTCTCTCTGTCTCACACACACACACACACACACACTCACACTCACCCAGCCTCGCCTCTCTCCCATCAATCCAACGGTGCAGGACCTGCTTGCTCGTCCGCCGGTTACCGCAAGGCAGATGATGAGATGTCCGGGACCACTTCTTCCCAGGCGGATCCCGTAGACGCCACGGCGCGGACGGTGCTGCTCAACCGGCCACAGAGCACCAAGTTCTGCGACAACCATGTAAGGTAGGTGTCACTCCTGGGACTTCTGCATCTTCTGGTATGATAGCGGTTGTGTGGGTTACGGACTGTGCTGTGTTTTTGCGTTTGTTGCTGAATGACTTGTGCCATAATGCAAGATGAGCACCCAGCAGAGAGAGGGTAATATAGATAAAGAAGAATACAATTGCATCTTTCAGGCAATGCGTACGCTACCAAAGCAAAGTATAGGCTACACCTCATCAGTTTTGTCCCATGTACCATCACCACCCTTAATACCCCCCTGGACTCATAACCCTGGACTGTTGTTGGTTTTTTCTACAACTATGTGAAAGGTCTTCTTGTTGTGTCTGCTCTCCCTCTGTCATGGTGTGTTGGTCATGTGTCAGAGTAATAACGGTCTTGTATGGATGTATCTGTGTCCCTTCTGGCTGTGGAAATGGATTTTCTCCCTGAGGTCAAATAAAGCTCTAATCTAATATCAGTGTGTTTTTAAATCGCTTGCAGCCTTTTCCAGGGAGGTCAGCTGGTAGGGATTCAGAGTCTTGCTCATGGACACTTCAGCAGAGCGGATAGTTGCTCACACGGGCCTTGACCCCAGGTCGTCTGGCTGAAGGACGCGCTCTTTGTATGTTTTTCTACCAGGCAAGCCATGTTGCACTAGACTTTGGACTGTTACGGTTTTGTTTGTTTTGTTTGTTATTAATGTGAAACATTTGCTTTCTTTTTTATTTTGCCTCAAGTCACAGTAACTTCACTGAAAATCTGTTGGAAGTTTCTCAGCTACACAATTATTAAAATTTTACAACTGAAAATCTATTGATACGGCTGTTTAATAAGTCACTTATTAAGTGATTGTTTGCAGCGCTGCGGCAGTCCCAAAGGGTGAGGCTAAAGTATGTCGCTGCTTCAAGTCCACTAGAGAATCTCAGTGGGAAAGTGCTCGGCTTTACAGCTTAACATGGACAAGACCTCATGAATATTTAAAGCTGTCAATGAAAGTAAAGTAACTACTCGCAAAGGCATGTACATAAATTACAGAAAGCACCTTATCTATGTTTATAAGTGTGTGTTGTGTTCTGCAGTGTAAGTGGTGCATTGATGGGACTGGATTGTTGCAGAATGTGTGGACAGTTGATTTGCTTAACATCTCTGGATGTCAATGAGTAGAATAGCCTTTTTTTTTATTTCTCTGGAAAACCTCTCTGGATTTGATTTTGTTTGGTGATAAAAAAAAAAAAATCCATGTTCTTACTCTTCTTAAGTGAGAAAATACTGTATGATTCCTCAGGCGTCGGTCAAAGGCCGTAGGGGCGATTCTCTCAGTCATGTCGTTCTGCTCTGATCAGCATCTTGGAACATAGTCTAATTTACACACTTCATCAGAGTATCATTATTTCACATATTGGTGGCAGCCTGTAGTCCAACAGCTACCACATAGGTGACTTCTGGTTGTTTGTAGTTATCTCTCCCAGGCAGGGTCATGGGCAGGGCCAAACGGCATCTACTTCAGCGGGGAGTCTCTTTTATCATTGTCCTCGCAGCTGTCGTCTGCATATTCCATAGGCACGGCTGTGGTTATAAATGCTACGTAGTGGCAGTCGGGCGAACAGCCACCGATGCAATTTGTCCCTTGCCTTTATGTTTTATTAATTCAATTAGCATGTACAAACTGTGTCTGGCGCCATAGGGAGCATTGGGCCCATGTTCTGTGGGTGGAAGGCTTGCCGTTAAGTCTGTAGTAATGCCAGATCAATGAATGTCTATCTGGCATTACTGCCAGGAGATTCGATTTTGCTTTAAAAGGAACCTATTTCAGGTCTGCTAATAAGATTAAGGCGGGCACTCCCGGGCTCGTCTGATTGGATCACGTGTGTTGTTCTGCCTCCCCTGGATGATGATTGGAGAGACGGCAGGAGCGTGACTCCAGAGCCATGCTCTTTGATGTCCCTGTGTTCCTGTATCGCTTTAGTTTATGTTTTAAAGGTTCAATACCCTTATTGATTTCTCTGAGATTAAGGCTCATAGCTTTTATCTGTACACTCGCTTCACCTCCTCTCCATTTCCCACCACTTTCACTTCCATATGTCACAGTCGACAGTTTTATACACCCTGAGCATTAGTGCTGCTCTCCTTCCTTGTCCTCGGCATACACAAACACAAAGTAACCTGCTTTAACATTACTTTCTTAGAAATGGCAATACAATGAGAAGTTCTTCTCAGACGCTCTAGTTTTGAACAAATCTACCTGCCCATATCCTTATTTTTTACCACTCAGAAGAATGACTCCACTCTGACTTCAGGCCAGTGTTTCTGTCGGCCTTTAATGTATGAAGAACACCGGCCTGGTTATGTAAGAGCTCTGCAAAGCCACACAGCAGCAGGAGAGCATCACCCCTGCAGCCCACAGCTGTTAACACCACCAGCAACTTAAACATCCATAGTACTGTATGAAAAATAACACAGCCAGATGTGTGTGCCTGGTGTGATGGAAACGTGTGTGTGTGTGCGTGTGTGTGTGTGTGTGTGTGTGTGTGTGTGTGTAGGATCCCCATTAGCTGTGGCCGGAACGACTGCTAGTCTTCCTGGGGTCCACATAAAGGATTAAAAAGGACATAACAACATGACAGACATCAAGACAATACACATATTCACATGATCAGAGACATGACATGTGACAGAGGATAATGTCAATACATTGAGCAAGATTGTGGTCAAGACTGTCGTCAAGACTGTCGTCAAGACTGTCGTCAAGGAAGTCCAGTCATATGGTCGGCTACATGAGGTGTTTTTTCAGACAGTGTGTGTGTGTGTGTGCATGTGCGTGTTCATGTGCACGCGCGTGTCAAACAGCTGTCGCTACTCTGTTTAGTGTTTGGTGTCCTGATCCCAAGTTGTTTGTTTTGTGTGTGTGTGTATGAGGGAGATAGAAAGAGTGGTTGCGGATTCATCTCCAAGGAGATCCTGATGTGATGAAGGGATGTGGTTTGCACGCACACACACACACACACAATTAATCAAAAGCCATTGCCAGTCTGCCCCAGGGCAGCTGTGGCCACGGCTTACCACCACCGGCAT
This sequence comes from Rondeletia loricata, assembly GCA_900302605.1. Lineage (NCBI taxonomy): Eukaryota > Metazoa > Chordata > Actinopteri > Beryciformes > Rondeletiidae > Rondeletia > Rondeletia loricata. The sequence continues at coordinate 4,866 of OMLI01082147.1, read as the reverse complement.
GAATGTGTATGAATGAATAATGGTTTCTGTAAGCGCCTTGAGCATCACACTGTGATGGAAAGGCGCTATATAAATCCAATCCATTATTATTATTATTATTATTATTGCACAAGCCCTTGAATTTTACTCTGACTGGAAAAGACAAAGCAGGCCCTGACACGAAGGTTGACTTTTATTTTTAGTGTCTCTAAAAGCCCTTACGGTAGCTGCTGGCTAAATCAAGGCTAATCAATATAGTTGTCTGATCAATACAGCTGATTGACAAGTTGAGGCTGCCAAAGGCCTCTCACATTTCTTTTCTGGGGTGTTGGGTTAAATTTAGGCTATTGGACTGAAAGGTTTGGTCCATTTATAGGGGTGATTGTGTGTGCACCCCATAATGGATCTGTTTGTCCTCCCTGAGCACACTTGAGTGTCTCTAATAGGTTTTCAAGTACAACAGTAATTGAAACCCAAATGGAGTCCGTTGTTATTTAGTCTTTTAGCTAACGCTGCTGCACCAAATAATTATCGCAACATTTATGCATGAAATCCTACTTCTGCTAATGCACAATCTGGCTCTGTCTCAGTCTGTTGAATGTAAACAGAGTGTACTGTCTCTTCTTCTCCTGTCTTGCTCTCCAGTACCACCAAGTATGGGGTGCTCACCTTCCTCCCCCGGTTCCTGTACGAGCAGATCAGGCGGGCTGCCAACGCCTTCTTCCTGTTCATCGCCCTCATGCAGGTAAACCCCCCACACACGGCAGTAACAACAGCTGTCAGCGGCGTTGGCTCAATGTGAACGGGTTTATGAAAAGTCTCTCCGGGTTCCCACTGGTCATGGAGTTTCTGGAATATCATGGAATTTTGAGATGTATATTCCAGACAGGGAAAGTCAGGGAATTTGACAACTGGGTCACTTTTTTTCAGCTGTATATATATAATTCTTCACAGCTAGTGTACCCCTCTTTACGCCTTTTAGAACGTTCTTGAACTGAAAAACATAATTAATGAACCAGGAAGGAATGACATTTTTAGGCCATGGAAGCGCTCCGACTTTAGTCAAGGGAAAGTCATGGATTTTTACATCGGGGCCTCAGCGGGAACCCTGACTTTCATTTTTGCACACAGAGCACAATCAGACTTTACTAACTTATCGCTGACGGGCTAAATTGAGTTCTGGTCCAGGATCAGTATCTTATTCCAGTCTGGCGCGCATGAGCTCAACTCAACACTCGCTGTCAGTCAACTCGTTAACACGTCGTCTGCCCTCAGCAAATCCCTGACGTATCACCGACGGGTCGCTACACCACTCTCGTACCGCTCATCTTCATCCTCACCGTGGCCGGGATCAAAGAGATCATAGAGGACTATGTGAGTACCGCCAGTGATGGTTTTACTCATTTGTGATGGGAGAGTGGGAGGCGTGGTTATCGTGAAGGCTAACGCATCTTCATCTGTCTCTTTACAGAAAAGACACAAGGCAGACAACACGGTCAACAAGAAGAAGACAACAGGTATTGGCCGTGTGTGGGTGTGTATGCGTTGATGTGCGTCAACTGTATGCGCGCTTTTCCATGGGTGCCCTCGTGTCTCTTTACTTGGGTTTTGTTCGCCTTTCATGGCCGTTGTTTGTCACTCACTATAAGGCAGCCACAGACAATAGTTTAGTCGCTATGAATACTGTATGAGCTGCTCTATAGGCTGGCTGATGGCTGTGTTGTCCTTGTCTCTCAGTGCTGCGGAATGGAGCGTGGCAGACGATCATCTGGAAACAGGTAACACTGTCATCGTAGACTTCATCCCTATTGCTCTCTCACTCATCACTCCTGTCAAGAGCTCTCTCTCTCTCTCTCTGTCTCTCTCTCTCGCTCTCTTTCTCTCTCTCGCTCTCTTTCTCTCTCTCTCCCTGTCTCCCTCTCTCTCTCTCTCTCTCTCTCTCTCCCTCTCCTTATCTACATGCCTGTAATGTCCTGTGTCTAATTCTGATCTGCCTCTGTTGCAGGCTAATCAGAACAGTTCAAGCTATGCACTGCTCACTGTCTCTTTTTCCCTCTTTCTCTCTCTGGTCTCTCTGGTCCCTAATTAACCTGCCTCTTGTTCTCTCTCAATCTGTCTTCCTTCCCTTGCCCCCCTGTTGCCCCTGTCCCTCTTTCTAACACCCCTCTTTTTCTTTCTCCCAATCTTTCTCTCTCCCTCACGCTGTCGCAATGCTGCATCCTGGCCACAAGGTGGCAGTAGGAGACATAGTGAAGGTGACCAATGGCCAGCACCTTCCTGCTGACATGGTTATAGTGTCCTCCAGGTCAGCCTCCTGTGTGTGTGTGTGTGTGTGTGTGTGTGGGTGTGTGTGTGTGTGTGTGTGTGTGTGTGTGTGCGCAAGCATATGCATTTGTGTATGTTTGTGTCTTTATGTTTGTCAGTCTGTAGATCGTGGTTTGTTGTCTGTCCTCCATCAATATATTCCACTCATTTGATCAGATTTGTTCCCATCATAGTTTTCTGATATACTAGTTGCATGACAGATTTGTTTTGTTTACCCATCGTGTTGAAATTGTGTTGGTGTATTCTATTGTTTTCACTTGACTGTCTTGTAGTGAGTCATACTATCAGGGATGATGTGTTGATGTGGCCCTGCCTCTTCTCCACAGCGAGCCCCAGGCCATGTGTTACACTGAGACCTCCAACCTGGATGGAGAGACCAACCTGAAGATCAGACAGGTGGGACACAGGAACAAAACTTTGTAGATCTCTTAAAGAAAACACCAGAACTTGGGTGAATACTTCCCATAGTTTGTGAAATGTATCAGTGCATGGATACTGTGTGTACTCGGTATATGATTGTTTGTGTTTGTGTGTGTGTGTATGTTAGGGTTAGATCAATATATAGGTTTGCGATATATTGGGCCGACATTGGCCATTTATTAAATAAACATGTATATGTCATCCTCTGCTGATATGATGGAGGATCCTCCTTGACCACAGCTGTATTATAAACAGTAAAACATGCAATGTAATTACCGTAGATTTTCTTTGCAAATTGTATTTATTGATGACAATTTTCAATAATGTTTTTTGTAATTTTATTCTTCATTTAAAGCTAGTATCTATCCCAGAGTTTCCCTATTGGATAGCTGCAGTGGGTCACCCTGCCTTAAGGAGTTTTAGTGTCACATGATGATCTAAATGCGGTTTCAGAGGCTTTTCACCCTTCCAAGAATAACATTCCGGGGGAAACGCTGAATACCTATAATTGTTTGGCATGAAAGATAAAAGATCCTACAAACTTGACTTGATGTGGTGTTGTGTTCCCAGGGTCTCTCCCTCACAGCCGGTCTCCAGTCCCTGGAGGAGTTGATGACGCTGTCTGGTCGTCTGGAGTGCGAAGGCCCCAACAGACACCTGTATGACTTCACTGGCACACTACGGCTGGAAAACCTAAAGTACGACATTCACACATACACACACACACACCCATGCATAATTCTTCCCCAATCACTCATTGAATCACTATAAGAAGTATATTAGTAAGTGTTATTTGGATAGCATGTTTCTTAAAACAAATCTTACAAAGGGCTTTAGAGAACCATTAGACTCAACACAAAAATAGTAAAATATCTTCAATAAGAACAAAGTTAAAAGTTGTAGGCAAACACAAAAAACAATTGCATTAAAGCAAGTCTGCAGAAGTGACTCTTGAGAAGCAATTCAAAAGAGAATACTGATTTAGCAAATTTGGAGTAATGAAACGGTTTCCCTCTGAACGCACCTTTTGGACCCACAAATACAGGTACATGTTTGTGTTGTTTATCTCCTCTCTTTTTCTCCTCAGTCCGGCTCCTCTGGGTCCAGACCAGGTGTTGTTACGTGGCGCCCAGCTCAGGAACACGCAATGGGTTGTGGGAATTGTAGTCTACACTGGCCATGACTCCAAACTGATGCAGGTAAATCCAATGTCTTGTCTTGGTTGTCTGAATTCGGTATACTGTGTAGGATGAGTTTTGGATGGAAAGCCTTGGCCTTGAAACATCAGTGAAGACATTTTGGAGTTTTGGATTATTTAATTATGAATGAATTAATTCCTTCCTCGTGAAATTCACAGGGATAGTTCAGGCTTTCAAGAAAACTGTCAGATTTATTCTGAATTGGGAGCCCGTTCGGGGCAAAAATAACTTTTGTTTTTCAGTCCCAGTGTTTGGGTTTTTGAGAAATTCCTCATAATTTTTTTTATTCCTCTGTAAAACTATTCCTGTAACTCCCACCTGCCTAGATTTGTGTATGTTTCTCCCCTATATTATCTATTTCCCTGTCCCCCTCCCAGAACTCAACCAAGGCGCCCCTGAAGCGCTCAAATGTGGAGCAGGTGACCAACATGCAGATCCTGGTCCTGTTCTGCATCCTGCTGGTCATGGCCCTGATCAGCTCTGTGGGCGCTGCCATCTGGAACAGACAGCACACCGAGGAGGCCTGCTGGTACCTGTCCCGCGCTGGTGAGGACACACACACACACACACACACACACTTCAACACATACACCTTGGGTTTATTCACAGTAATGAGCTATAGCATTGTGCTATTTGTGGGTGGCAGGGTGCCCTAGTGGTTAGAAAGACTGAATCTCCAGAAGCTCCAGGGGTGCTGTTGTGTAGCTGACCCTGAACAGAGAATTAGTAGGAAGTAGGCCTATCACATAATGTGTGTGTGTGTGTGTGTGTGTGTGTGTGTGTGTGTGTGTGCGCAGGTGACATCTCCACTAACTTTGCATACAACCTACTGACGTTCATCATCCTCTACAACAACCTGATCCCCATCAGCCTGCTGGTCACTCTGGAGGTGGTCAAGTTCACACAGGCCCTCTTCATCAACTGGGTACGGACAACTGTGTGT
>OMLI01082143.1:11356-43642 GCA_900302605.1 Rondeletia loricata | reverse complement strand
ACAACCCCTTGATTGTCTCTCCACAGTTAAGCCTAACCTAAGTGGCTTGCTTAAAAATAGGAAGATGCGCACAATAGGCAAAGCAGCTGCTAAAGTTAAATTAACTGGATGGACGTTAAGACAAGGAAATAAACTGGGTTAAAACCGGGACCACCGAAGTCCAGGATGTCTTGAAAGTAGGCTCAGTCAGTTCTCTGTTTTGGTTTTTCTGCCACTTGAAGCAGAGAGAGACGTGCAGTGGGAATATGGGCTCTGATTGGTCGATTGACAGCCAATCGCAATGCTGGACAACTTTGCCCCCAAACCCAACACATAGAAGTGGCTCGCTTAAAAATGGAGACATGGATCACAACTGCAGGTAAGCTCTATCCTTTGTGAGGATGGGAAAACATACAAAAGCAAACCAGAGAGGCCAAACAGAATCAGAGTCAGAATCGCATTATATGCAATGTACAATAAATGTTCATGAATTTGTCTTGGGGTCACTGATGCAGAGATGCAGAGACACGTACATCTCAGATAGTAACACAATACATAGTGACACTTGGTACATGAACAACAATAAGGCAATGTTGAGTTAAGACCAAGGTGGAATGAGATAGCATAAAAATTAAGCATTCAGTACAGAGGTATCCTTTGCAAGGCAAATTACTATAAATTGTACTACAGGGTTTCATGGAAAAAGCTACCGGGCATACATGCATATTCTATGTCGCTAAAATGTAAAATTGATGGATTTGAAATTACTTTTTTATGCAGTGCATTTTTGCATATGACATCCACCTGTAGAGCATTATCTACCATTATGCAGCAGTAGCTTGGCTAGAAAAAGGCTTCTTCTGTTTGTATGACATCCTTTCCTGTTTACATATCCAGTTAAAAAGAGAGGCTCAGAGACATGGCGCCACACTCCATTTTACTGCTTTGTTACACTATTTCTCCTACTGTGCTTGTTCAGGGAGCTGAGAAGGACACAGCAACGTTAACACTACTTCTACAAACCTCAGTATGAATTTGGTTAGAAGGGGTACAGAAAAAAATCTGCTCCTACAGGTGGAAGAATAGGAGCACAAAGGTAGTTGCAGGATTAAGTTCAAGAGTAGGACTCCACCCGTTCTCATTAGAATTTGCTGTGGTGTTTACTGGGCTTGCTTTCAATTTCCCTCCTCTCTCTGTCGGAACTATTTATATTCTCGTCAGTGTTAACTTTAATCTTTTGTTTTTTTGGCAAAGAATAATGAGTTTAGTCACGAGCCAATGCAGAATTAGCTTCATGGAAAAGTACATTTAGCTGTCTCATTGAGAACCCTGGGGTTTAATGATTTAGACTAATCCATGCTAACCCACAGTCACTCGCTGCTTCCAACTCCGCGCCGTCGCTCATGCGTTATAATTTGTAATGCAATCTTTAATCTTGTGGGAGTGAGGCTTGACATCTCTAGAGTACACAGCAGAAATGATGTTTCCAAGCTTGTGCCACAGTACTGACAGGGGCACAATGGGCTGCAGCTTGATGACAGATTTATGTTCATGATGGCCCCGTTTCTACTAGACTGAACTCCCACCCCAGGCATTTCCTGTCCAGCTTCAGCTTATCTACAGCGCTCTGATACAGTTTCAGTCTGGTGACTGGTGAATTTAATGTTACATTTTCCTCTCTTTGTGATTTAATAATTTTATCTGCTGGGTTCCTGAACACTACACGATTAGAATTGAAAGGAGCTCTCCTACCATGTTGGTTTCTCTAACTCCTAATTGCTACATCTGCTGTCAAAATGTCACAACAGAGGGTGACATTATCTAGCAAATACTTTTCTTTTAATAGTCATCTCACCAGTTACTTTTTCTTGGATTTGAAACTTGTGAATCCAACAGCTAATTAAGAGGAACCGAATGCCAATTTTCAATAGACACATGCTTAAATGTCAAGCATCCGCTGTCCCCAAATGTAAGATCAAAGGTTCAGGAGAGTCATAAGACTTACTGTATATCCTCACTTTACATTGTATTGTACTGTAGCAATGAGAATTGTCAAACAATGTTAGAACCAGGACTGTAGTCTATTCTCAGGCTTCATCCTACAGTATTTTGATTTGGTATTGTCTCAGTCTCGGTCACTGCGGAGTGGCTGTCTGCCTGTCTGTCAATCTATACATCTAGACATATACTGTACGTGAACATATGTATGCTTAGCCATATTTTCTCCATCCAGTGAGCGTATTAGTCCATAATCCAAAATCATATGATTGCACTGCACATAAGTATATCTTCTCAACTAAATAGCCTACTCGGGTGTTGGACTTGAATGTGACTTGACTAAGGTGGTCTTGACTATATCCCTGGTTAGAGCTGTGCATTAACATTGAACATTGAATGAAAAATGTATTTAACTGTATATCAAATGTGAAGTATTATTTATTAGGGTAGGGCCAATCACTTCATAGTCCATAGTCGGATCCATATCCATACAATAAGACCCAATACTCGTGATCGTATGACCGGACTCTGACAAAATGGAAGTTGCCTAAATAGACAATACTGCTGCTGACTGAAGCTACCTGTGCTTTAAATTATAGTACATAATTATACAGTACATTGTATTGGTTGATTTAGTACAGACAGTTTCATCCGAACGCTTTGGTGTTGCTAGGAGACGAGTGAAAACCCCTGTACACGTCCAGTCAACTGTTTACACTAGGAAGTGGCAAGCTCTTTTCAAGTTGAAAACAACAATTTCACTCATTTCGTATGACAAAGTATCAAACAGCAGAGGTACCCAAATGAGACGAAATGAAAACATGTAATTTCTCCGATCACGGATGAAAGCCCAAAATGATCAGATGACAATCGCACTCGGAAAAAACACAATATCCATACTGGATACTCGCACCTGCTGCAGATACTCCACAAAAGCTAACTCAAGGCTACAAAGTTTCTAACAGTGGCAGGTTGAATGGAAATCTCAGTAATAAACGAGTGGAATCGACCTTTTCCCCCAAAGGAGATGAATCTAGCATGGAACACAGTCAGGCCTACCCATCCTCCAGATGTCTCCTGTCTCTCCCAGCCTCTCTGTATTCAGGCCGCCTTCTCCACGTCTCAGATCTGATATCTGCACGGATTGCTTCTTGTCAGTCTCTGTGAAAACAGAGCTGGCAGGACTTCTGATAGAGAGTGGGACTGTACTGACTGCAAAAGATTGCTTTGATGTGTCTGTTTAAGGGCTTGAGATGGACATTATCATCATGGATAGCCCCTCAGCACAAGCCTCAGTACAGGTGTGTGCTGTCATGTTGCTGTGCATTGTATGCCCTCAAATAACTGTCCATTGTGTTCTGTTGGATCAAACTCACAGCGCAGCACATCTAGAGTATGCAAATAAAAACAAACCTAGATATATCTCGTCTCTCTTCTCATCTTCTTGTGGTTTCATGAAGCTATAACAGCTGATGTATGCCTGCATGTATGCCTGCATGTCATTTTTTGCTGTCTTCATGAACCTCGCTGTAAGCTGAACGGTTGTGTGCAGACGTAGGGGGAAATAAACACCATGATCAAAGCAGGGTGTTTGTCTCTCTCATCTCGTTGATCTAGTCAAGGTAATGAAATGCAGTGATTAGAGGAGTAAGATTGGATTTTCTATGCAACTGAACCGGGATGTAATTGCGTGACACAATGAAGCGCGCGTGAGTGTGTGCTTGTGTGTGTGCGTGCATATGTGCGTGCACGCGTGTGTGTGTTTTCAGTATGAAATAAGAGGGTGTCATCAGCTGTGTGCACCTCCATATCATGGGCTCCACTTGCCCCACCCACATCCTTCTCTGGTTGTAAATCCCATTGGGAAATCTCTCCAGCTGGATTCCCACAGAAGCAAACTACAGTCCGTCTACAGTAAACGTATAATTAGAAGCTGTAGTCTGCTTGCGTGTAATGATTAATGTCTCCCATTTGCTACCTGTGCCTGTATGAATATGGATGGAGGCGTCAGCTCCCATCAGTCTCAGTATAAATCACATTGTCTGATGGCATATTCTTGTTCTCTTGCTGCCCTTAGCTCTTTGCTAGCTGCCATAGTCTTTTGCTTCTCTTAGCCATTTGCTGACTGCTTTAAAGGAAATTCCAACGTTATTGGAGCGTTTGCATTCCCTTACTGTTTTACATCGCTGTATATCGTTTTCCAGCGCTTTTATCACGTTATGAGATATTTGCAATTTTCCCCTCGTCTTAGTTGTTTTTCACAGTAATTTTTAAATAAATGCTGCCTAAATATTACGAGGTGTAAAGAAGAGGGCACCAATTTTAAGCCTTAGTTAGCTTTATTTTCTGTTTAATTTTACAGACCATAGCTGGCGGAAGCGTCTTGCTTTGGTTTGCTTGTTGGCTTGAATGGATTGTGATTGACAGAAGGTCCTAACGTAACCGCAGAGAACGTTACCTATTGGTTGAAAGATGTATTTTGGCCAGGAAAAAGCGGAAATCGGACACGTAGTGACCTGGAAGCGGTATCTTTCCTCTTCTTATTTGCAGAGACTGGATTCCGCGCATTAATATGAAATGGTGAACGGAACTTCTTTCAAAATGTAAAAGTTTATAGCCTGCATTCTGATGCAACTTTGCAAAACACGATTGGCGGCCTCTCGTTCACAGTGATAGATTACCATTATGATAGATTACCAGAGTTGTTTTCTGTGCCGTTTGAAACTGAATAGGAGTGAATGAGCCCGAGAGGTATGGCAAAACTGATTTTAAAATATCTTTAATTGTGGCGCATGCATGTAAACACAAAAACTCAAATCAAGCTGAAATTGTCCTTTAAGCGTCTTACTCAATGCTCTTTTCCCTTCCATAGATGCTTTGGTCAGTCTATCACAGTTGTAACTTTTCTCTAGCTACTCCCTCCTCTGCGTAACATGGTTGTTAGCTGCTTAGGTTGCTGCTTTGGGGGAAGAGAGGTTAGGTGGCCTTCTTCTCATTTCGCCCCGGGGACAATAGCACAGTTACTGCAGCAGTAGAGGGACATGAGAAAGCCAAATGCCAGCGGGTGAGTCAGCGTGTACTTGGCCCCAATTATGGTCCACCTGTGCCTTAAACCAAAGAATAGAGCTAGTGGGGTTTGCTGCCAATCTCTAGGGAACAGGGGTTTCAGCCCATGAGAGGTGAAGCAGATAGTCACACAGAAAGTGGCGCCCACAAAAACACACATGCACACACACACGCACACACACACACACACACACACACACACACACACACACACACACACACACACACACACACACACACACACACACTGCACTCTACATGACCCATATTTTGGAAATGACAGTGAGGAGAAAATAAGTTGTAGGCATAGCCTCTGGTCTGTTTCGCTTGATCAGACCGCTGGCTGGAAGCAACGGAGTCATGACAAAGCCACCATGGAGCTCAGTCTGCTGGGGATTTTCTGAATCATACCCATGAAGGAGACATCCAAACAAAGCTTCGTGAACTGTCTGTTTCTCATTTCACTCATGCAGCTAATGCAGAATTTCACTATTTCTAAAGTTTGGCAGAAGTCTGGTTTTCCCCGTGGATGAGAACTTTACAGGTGCAATGATTGGGATGATACAAACATATTGTGGAGTTTGTCCACTGTTATTGTTCAGATGCATTCATGGCCACCATAAATGCTGGACATTTTGGAGGGAAACACAGTCAGGGTGGCGATATTGCTTGCTAATTTGACTGTATCTTGATCCAGGATCATTATTAGCACCGCTTACTAAGCATATCTGATTCCCAAAATGAATTTGCTTTAGTCTGTTATTCTGCAATTTAAAAAATAATAATACAGTAATTCCTTAATCCTTGCTGAGCACAAGATAAATGCACTCACCCACTATTAGTCATTGTAAAGTACGGCATCAAGAAAAATCTCATCAACAGGGAGATGTTTGCTCTTCCTCACTGTGGGGGATGTTTTCTATTTCTCATTGTGAAAGTGCTGTTCTGCTTTTTTGAGAGACTGTCCTGCATCAGCAATGCAAGCTATTAATTATTTAAGAGCCTTCTTCAACCTTCTTCAAGTCTTCAACCAAACCATCAGATGTTGTGTTGTCTTAATCACGGGAAGAAACCAATAACTTGAATAGCATTACTCATGGTAGTTTTTGAAATTTTAAAATCCATTCCACAAGGATCAAATTAAACAACTCATTGCAATTGATACATACATAAACAAGTGTTGCTTGGATGTGTTAAATTATGTCAGAGAAAAACATACAAAAAACATTCAGCTGAAAATGATTGACAGATTTATTCCAAAATGAGAAGGATTTGAAAGATGTGACACATAATTTTATAAATTGATTGCTAGCATGAAATTCAGACTCATTATTTCCTCTTATTTAAGTGATTAACCCTCTTGAACACTTTTAATCATCTGTGTTTTTAGATGCCGTTCCGACCCTCACCTATGGTCATGAGTGGGGTCGTGACTGAAAGAATGAGATCCCGAATGGAAGCAGCCGAGATAAGGTTCCTCTGCAGGGTGGCTCGCCTCACTTTGCGTGAGGAGTTCAGTGATCTGAGAGGACCTCGGTATCGAGCCACTGCTCCTCCACACTGAGAGGAGCCAGTTGAGGTGGTTCGGTCCCCTGGTAAGGATGCCCCTCAGACGCCTCCCTTTGGAGGTGTTCCGGGCACAACCGACTGGGAGGAGACCTCGGGGTAGACCCAGGACACGCTGGAGGGACTACGTCTCCCAGCTGGCCTGGGAGCGCTTGGGAATCCCCCAGGTGGAGCTGGAGGAAGTTGCTGGGGAAAAGGACACCTGGGCTGCTCTGCTCACCCTGTTGCCACCGCAACCCTGACCCGGATAAGCGGCTAGAAAATGGATGGATGGATGGTTTTTAGGTGCTCGGAAGGAGCACCTCTATAAGAGCCAGGCTCTGTGTGCGCGTCATTCGTTCATGTGTAATGCTTTTTGCTGTGCGCAGTGCTTAGGGGAATTATGGTAAGCACTGTTTTAGGCGGCGCAGCACTAAGAAACCTGTATAAAGGAAATACAAGGTGCGCTCGTACACCAGGCAGTACGGTAGAAGTCAAGCAAGCATCAGCTCATTAAGGTTGTTGCGCTGTACATCCACTTACCAGGAAGTAGCTTGAATGAATTAAATATTTTGTTCAGCGATTGTCTTAGTTACAACACTGTGCTAGCACAGCACTTTGGTGTTAACAGGTGGAGTTTTTAAAGTCAATGTAGTCAATCAAACTCACTCCAATCATGCACCCCCCAATGAAACACATTCATTCGAAACTACTTGCCAGGTGGTTCCTTTCATCATTATTTCTTTAGTTTTAGGCCGCTTGAATGTCTCCCTTTTTTGATAAATAGTATGGTGTCAGTCCCAGTAGGAGAGTCCCTGTCTAAGGATTCCATATCTCCCTCTCAGCTTGATGGCACTAAACACATGGATCTCAGCATGCCGCACAGCCCACTGACAGTTCTCGCAAACTCATCCTCTAATTGGAATAACACCAATGCAACCCATGCAACAAAACACTAGGGAGGCTTTAACTGCAGTGAATGAGTGAGTGAGTGAATAATTATATGGTCTTGGTGTTGTTGTTATCATATTGCTGATTAAGTTTGGGTGCACAAAGCTGCAATGGTGCAAAGTTGAGTTAAAAATATAGTTATGTGCATCTTGTCTACTGAAGTGTCCTCATGTTTTATTTTTAGTAGATGTGGAAAACCCACAGGCAAGACTAACATTTGCTCCTTGACATATCCGCAGACGTCCAAGTCCAGGAGACAACTCAGGCACTGCCACAATTGCTTTGTGCACTTTTTCTGGAATGATGTCTTATTCACAAATCATCCCCATGACAGGCAGTGCATGTCATCCAATTTGCACAGAGAACAAAGGCATATGGCTATGGTACTCCTTTAGCCTGTTAAGCAAAAACAAGTTCAGGCAGACAAGGAACTAATCCTGTTTTACATACGTCGTGCTTTCCCCATGACTTCCTATCAGGTGGATTTACTGTAATGACTCTTGGGAGTCAATCATCCGCATGAGTGAGGCAACTCTTTCTAGATTTTAGTGTAAACGGAATTGGTTTTGTGATTGTAATTTGTCCTACACTGCAGAGAGACAGTGCAAAGATAAATGACTGTGAAGACAAAGTCTTTGCCTCAGAAATCTATAGTGGAAGAGATGGCAGAAGCATAACCCAGCGCCACAAGCAGTGTCCATCTGACACATGTTTATTGAGCGTGCCACCCATTTATTGAAAAGCAAACATTTCTTGTCCAATGAGAACCATGGGATTGATCAGACACCTGATTTCAGGAAACAATGTGGGCGTCTTGTGGGGACATACAGACAAATGGAGGGCGTCTCAGTGGTCAGGCATCAAGGTGAGAGAGGGAATACAAGGACGAACATTAGGAGCCCAAACGGTCTGTTCAAGCCGATAAAGAGATGTGTCTCCAGCCATGTTATGGATGGTTAGGATGCTCTGGGCCTAGTGTGTGGGCTGAGGTAACCATGGGCACGGTATGGCCAAGCATGTCTAATGGAGTGTGCCTCCCTAATGGAGGAAAGGGAACACGTAGGTTTTCTAAAGGCAGAGTTAATAACAATTAAAGGTTATAGACAGTATCTAATAGGTTAACATCCCCACGTATGACTCAGACTACATTCAAACCCTGGTCTTAAATTGCGCAACCTGTCATATTGATAATATGTACTTGTTTAGTATCCTTTTCCATCCATGTAACAAAGAGAGGTGCAAAACAAAGGTGTCTACTTTCGCCCCAGATATTTACCCCTGTGTTGAAACCATTAGTAACACCAAACACAAACTTTTTGTACAAGGACAATACCTTTCTGGTCTCAGATAACCAGATATTTTCTTGTCCATGAAATGTGCTCTGTAATTGAATGAGCTCTCTAGGTTTGTTAATTTGGTTTACCAGTACTATGTTCTACCAGATCTGTATTGAATTTTCTTTACAGTGTACCACTCAATTTATGAATTCACACATTATTCCTATAATCTACAACAGCCCAAACAGTATTTTGGAACAACAGTAGAAACCCAAGACACAACTGATGTCATACTGATGTACTGCTTGCCCTGGAGAAACTGACAGTGACTGAGAGAATGAGACTTTTCAGACAGCTAGAATGTCTCAACTTTTACATCCAAATGACGTTTATATTACAGGAGCACTACTAGTTCTAAACTGGAGAAAGCAATGATCCCCAGAAAACATCCTTCCTACTGTCACAGGCACATCCTTTTTCAATCATTCTCTCTACGGAGCTGCACACCAATACAATCCAACCCAAAATGTCCTAAGGCATAGGAACACATATCAAAGCTAAAACTCTGTAGTATTCCCCGTTGAGATTTCACACTAACAAAACCTTCATTCAGCAATTTATACAGGCTACTGTCATGTTTTCTCAAATTGAGTACATCACCACAACATTACAGTTTAATACTGCATGTCACCCCTCAAGGACAACTAGTCATCTCACTAATGTGGGGAGAAGAGAATCTGCGAGTGAACCTGTGGTCAGAGTGCAAGGGGATTTGTGGAGATACTTGATCTGTGGTGTTTTACCCTTGAAAAAGCATCTCCCCCCTTATAAAAGATTATCACCTGTTAGGCCACTAATGGCGAACACACCACCGCTATCACAAAGTCTTGGATAATGGACACCAACACCCAACCAATCAATACAGCCCTATCTCTATGGAAACGGATTATTGGAGACCCCATTGGTTCTCTTACTGTTACAGAGGAGGGAGCAGAATGTCAATAAGGTAAACATTTAATAGCACAGCTACTCTGCCTCTTATACTAGGCAACCATGGGAGGTCAGTGCACAAGTCAGGCCTTATTTTACTTAGTGGTGGTGAAACTGTGATCAGTGCTATTGGATTTAATTTGCTTCTTCCAGTAGTGTGCGGGAGTCAAGGGGTGCCCTGACACCAGCGTGTGGAGGAATTACACAGGCTCCCGCATCGTATCCCAGCATGGCTCACTCTCATTTCATGCTGCTGGAGAGGAGCGGCCTGCGCACTGCCAATGTGTTATCTGACGAGCACAGTTGTAATCCCCCTCAACGACCCCCCCCGACCCCCTTCTCAAGAAAGTCTGATTCGCTGGTCATGCATGACAAAGGCTGGAAAAGGAGGGAGGAAAAGAGAGAAAAAGGATACATTTGTTTGTTGTTTTTTCTGATCCCTGGTCAGATTTGATATGACTCAACCTGAACTGGCTCTTATCATATCCTATGAAAGTGACTGTCATCAAATCCATATAAGTGCTTTAAATTAATTCATTGTACAGTATTGTTCATTGGTAATTAATAACCAATTAATTAATAGCAAATTACTATTTAATTGTTACAAAACAGCTATAGCAGTAATCAAAACTCAAGCTGGTGAGTTAGGCTGATGTGTAAGTTTTACTTTGATTGAATGATTTAAGTGTTTGTTGTATGATCTACTACTGCACTATGGTCATTCTAAATGGTGTTCAGTTAATGAGATTTTGATTCGGTTACAAAGCAGAGCCTCAGTTGGACTCCATTGCCAACTGTTTCTTTTTGTTCAACCATGCATTGTGAGGCTTGGTTTTCTTAGGCCAGACATTTCCTTTCCTCCCAAAGTGAAGTTTAATCAGCATGGACTGTATGGTCAGACTCAATGACATGATGGAGGGTTTTATAATGGGTCCCACTTCATGTTCCTAATTGCAGAGAGCATAATGACCTACAGCGATGAACCTCACAGCCAAAGTGCTGTTCCAGTCAATAAGTGGCCATTTTAATCTGCCAGGGCCAGAGGAGAGAGGAGGAGATCCACTTAAGTAGCATTAACTTACCATTGTGTCACATATTTTGTAAGCTAGATATGGAAGAGGGTCAGTTTCCCATTATCTGAACTCATGTAGTGGACTGCACCGTCTTGGTATGTACTACATACCGTGAGGGATTTTGAAACAAAGAACTACATGCGTTTGGAGGTGGAGCTGTGTCTCCTGATGGATAGGAACTTTGCCCATATGATATGTTGTGGTGAGCGTTTGTGTGAAGTAGCAAGACAATCTCACCTAAACTGCATTTGAACGTCTCTCCCCTTAATATTACATTTCCCACCTTCCTCACTCTGTAATTAAATGAGACTTTGCCTTAGCAAAGAGCTACATCACTCTGCCTCTCTCCCTACCCTACTCATTCTGTTAATCTTGGATTAAGTCTACTTGCATTGCGGCTCACAGACACAGGACAACATTTGTGGGCATGTGGTGATAACATGCACTGAATGCTTTCTTTTACCTCTGGGATGTGTGTGAGGCGAGTGATGTGCGAGCAGCACAACAACACACATTTGATTTGAGCCTCTGAATGCATGCTCTGCTGCCTCCAAGGCTGTGGCGGTTCCTTCCTATGTTGCATTTTAATGCCTTCCAGCCGAGCGTTACTGGTTACTAGGGCGTATCTGCAGAGATGAAAAGTTTACACCGAGCTCATCAGCATCAGTTACACTTTATGATGCTTTTATTATTCATTTAATACATTCGTTTTGATTTCAGCTGGCAGCAGAAACGTGTCACTCTGCCACACATGCAGTTTAGTGTGGGCACAGACAAGACAGGGAGAGAAACCCATTTCTCTTCCAGGAAATATCTGGATGGAAAATTGTACTTGTATAAGACGCCAATGATCAGAGCGTCTAAAGGTCCCATATTGTAGAAAACAGTTTTTTCCTTGCCCTTCCGTATGTAAGCATTTTGTCATTGTATCCAGTAGCCGAGAAAATGTGAAATCTGAAACTCCTCCAGTTTCGCCATAGTTTCCTCGTTTAAAAACCATGTGATTCTACAAGCCGTTCTGATTTGGAGCCCTTAGTTACATCACTCAGGCCTGACAATCTGCATTTGACCGCCCCAAGGTGAATAACCACTCACACTCACTGAGTCTCATCAGCCTCAGGATCTCAGTGAAAGTTACACTGCCTTAAGATGTGGCAAAGGAGGTTGTTATGCACATTTAATCTCATAGAAACAATCACATCTCTCCAGCTCGAGGTGTCAGCCCAGCACCGAGGACGCTGGCTGGCTGCTAGAGAGACAATCAGTAAGCTGTCACCTCCACCGTATATCCAAACGCAAATCTAATGCCCACTTAAGCTCTGGACAGATCTGTCAGACACTGCTTTCTAGTCAGGGTTTTTGGCCTAGACTGTGTGTCCAAGTGTTTGTGCTCATTAACCTCCTTTTTATTGAACGTCGCTCAAGTGACCTGACAAATATTTATAGAAGGGAGGAAAGATGGTTTGTTTTGTCTAAAGTGTGTGCAGTGACCTTTGCCTGGCTTCACAGCAGGTTACTGAACAAAGATGAACCAATGGTAAAAAGATCCAGACATTGCTATGCACTGAGAATGAGCAGAATAACCCCTCATTGCTCTACTCTGTGTATCAGCCAAGTGTGTGTGGATTTCCAGGGTTTTTTGGAAAGGACGAGAGATCCCCAAGTGTCCGAATAATTAAAGGAAACATTTTGTCTCTGTTACACTCAATTGTTTTCCATTGGTGTGAACAGCTCCCTTACAAAAAAGTCACGTGGGAATACTCATGTGAATTCAAAGCACATGTACTTTTTGGACACATCATTTTCCACATGTAATCTGGCATCACATGTGACAGGTTTTACTTCAGATGTGAACATTTCAATTCATAGGTCAAACGTGTTTTTTCCCCCCACGTGAGCATTTTTTCCCCCACGTTTTCATCTGTCATTACATGACAATATTTGTTTCACCTGTGAAAACTTTATTTCACATGCAGAGACAATTCACAGACATTTTTATTTTCACAAGGGAAATTGGAAATTTCACATGTGAAAACCAACATGTGTCCAAAAAGCACTTGTGCTTTGAATTCACATGTGAGTTTTCACCTGTGATTTTTTCGTAAGCGGTATTCCACATATTTCTGCTCCAGCTGGATTATGATTCATTCAAAATGAAGGCACACACTGCTTGCAGTCCCTTCCCTCCACTGTTTACTAGCCTCCAGACATTACTTTGTTGTTACAGATGCTTCTATACCAGCCGGGACTACCATCAGAATGTAATTAAAAGCTATCACAGAAAGATTTGTGTCCTCTCTTAAGGACTGAGCTTTTGAAGTCTGAGTTGGCTAATTAGTGTTTACTTCATTCCAGAATGTTTCCTGTGAGAAAAGTTTTTTTCTGCAGTAAAACACGTGTTTCTTAGAACACAGTTAAAAAGAAAATCCCACCCTTTTGATATTAGTAATTAAAATGGTACAAGCATTAAGCACATATTGGCCTAGTCTGAGCTTTTAGCAGTGCCTCTTAACCTAAGTCCTAACTTGTTTTACATTTACATTTCTGACGCTCCATCCAGATTGGCTTACAATGAGTGCAACAGTAGAAGCTTCAAATCCTAGATCAACAACATTACAGGAACAATTGTCACAGCCAACACCTGACATATCTGAAATAATATAGATCATGCCACTGACAAATAACGACAAATATGTTATCACTGTCTAGTGAGCTGATTTTTGACATGAGTGGTCTTAGAGGAAAAATCCTCTTAGAGGAAAAACATCATCAATCTGTGATGTTCAAAGAGTTATTTGGTGATGAAGTGTTGTAGTTTACTTTTTTGATGTACCCACTTTCCCTCAAACAGCTTTGTCTACTTCTACTTCAGTTAGTGATTTCTTCTGTTTCCCAGAATGCCTTTGGTTTCAATCAAAGGTGGGCCTATGGGCATATAAATATAGCTAGCTGGCCGCACCCCTTACTCAAAACCAAACTCAAAACTTGTGGCTGCATTGCATTCTGGTCTATTAAGTCTACAGTCGTGGATAAATTGGTATCGCTGATTTCTCCCTGTATGATTGTTGGACGTCGGTGCACAGAGAGAGTCTAGAGAGAAGGCCTTGCTCTTTGATTCTGAGGAGCTCACACCAAAACGTGACATTTACCGTTGATGTTTTAGATAGCTGAACATTTTTCTGCTACCAAACTCCATTGTAGCTGCGCTGGGAATATCTCAATGTGATGTCACGTTGTCTACAACGTTGTCTATATCCACCGGAATAAGAAAAATACACAACCAAACAACAGAAATGCAAGATACATCACCAATAGCTGTTTTTTTAACCGTTTTTTAGGGTGGATTTTTCATGTAAGCCTACTGACTGTACAGAAAAACAATTCCATGTATTTAAAACCACACACACACACACACTCTGCTCTAAAGCGTTGAATGATGAGATTTATTCTCTGATCTGTTCAGTTGTGAGTCAGAAGGAACGCTCTCTGACCAGAGGCAAGGAGAGCAGGGATCCTTGGTGTGATTCTCTGCCCTTCACCTCAGTGCAATTTGCCGCGCTTCACTCCCAATTTGCCATAGTACAGATACACATTAGACTAGACGATGTGCATACATTTGCACAATTTGTGTATCCACTGTGGTGCCTGTCGCCTACTGGTGGGCCCAGCATGTGAACACTGTATTGACATACAACAGGAAATCAGCTCATTATAGAGTGAACGAAAGCCGCTGCAGCTTTAGTTTGTAATTCTGTCTCTAGGAAAAAGTTGAACTTCAATCCAAAACCCTCATAGCACTGAACTCATAAATAAAGGAAGGGCCGGTCTGGAAGGAACATGGCTGCAAAAAAGGCCCCTTGAAGAAGTTAAAGCCCGCTGAGAAGCCAGTATGGAAGGTAACAGGCCTGCTTTAGGCAACCAAGCTGGTTCTGGGCTTCCTCTTGAGTTGACAATCAAGTCAAACAGACCTTCAGTGTTGCAACAAACACAACAGTCTCTCTCCCCCTACTCTTTCTCTCTCTCTCTCTCTCTCTCTCTCTCTCTCTCTCTCTCTCTCTCTCTCTCTCTCTCTCACACACACACACACACACACACACACACACACACACACATGCTCACACATATCACCTTCCCCCTCACCCATCACTCTCTCGGACTATGATATGAACTTTGTGATTTATTACCCTTTCCATTCCTCGCTCTCATTTAAATTCCCACTTGTCAAAAACCAGCCAGTCCAAAACCCATCGCACTCACATCTCTAGCAACCCTTCCTGCCTCTCACCCCCACCATTCCCTCACCATCTCATCTCCTATCTGCACCATTTCTCCCCGCCTCCCAGCGCCGCCTTCCAGTTTGCTAATCTCCCTGCCCCCTCCAGCTAAATGAATCACCCCCTCAGTTTCTCCTCCTCCAGCCCTCGCTCCCATTTTGCTCCATTCCCGTTTCGCCCTCCATCTCTCAACGCCTCCATCAGTCTTTGCCTGTCCGTACCCCTTTTACCCCATCTATCCACATGCCCCCTTCTCCCGCCTTCTCTCTTATTCCGCCCGCCCATTCTCCCCTTTTCCTCCTCCCTCTCCTCGATCCCGCCCGTCCCTTCTCCCCTCCTCCTCGCTCCCTCCCTATGTGGCTGGGTAGAGAGCATCTAATTTCTCAGCGGAGGCGTTGTCAGCTGACTGCTCTCCAGGCTAAGAGCCGCTCTCCTGGCCCCTGGGTTCACGGAGTCACGGCTCCGCTCCGCTCCAGGATTATGCAGATCTTAATTCCCTCACACCTGAGCTTGACAGGGCATGAAATAAGGAAAGTGTTCACTGCAAAAAAATAAAAAATAAATAAAAAAGTTTTCGCCACAGAGAGGAAGAGAAAGAAAGAAAGATAGGAGGGGCAGGGTAGGAAGCAGGTAGAGATAGTCTGAGTCAGTGAGAGAATGAGGGAAGCAAATAGAGAGAAAGACAGAGAGAGAGATAGGGGTGTAGGGGAGGAAAGAGGCAGAGATAGAGAGAGGGAGAGAAGGAGGGAGGGAGAGAAAGGCAGAGGAAGGGAGGTGTTTTTGTTGTGTCTGAATACACAGTGACTGGAGCTTGGCCCTGTTTTCACACAGTAATTAATCAGCGCTACACATGTGCTATGCATATTGTAGATGATTTCTTGCCATTTTTGGAAACATGAATGCAAACGTTTATTATGCATGACATCTCTCAGGTTTAGGTCAATACGCAATTAACTTTATGTTTCTCCAGGTTGTTACAGGAGTGCTTTGCTCACTAATTGTTTGTAAATTATGAATTGCTGCTCATGAATATCATACACCAGCAGCACTGTGCCTGATGTCCCCCTCAGAAAGTCACGTAAACCCCGGGAATTCAAACGGGAGTTCCACAGGTAGTCTCGGGCAAGGACGGGTTTTCTTTTAGCTCTAAAGCCACAGGGTTTGATTTATTATTATGAGGTTATTATTACTGTTATTGCCATAGTGTACTATTGTCGGCACATTCCTAAACTGGCATGCAGTCAGCTGGACACCTGTCAGCGACCATTACATGAAACTGTTTTTTATAAGAGTTGGGAAGGAGAGATAAGACTTAGAATCCTGCTAGATTTATAATTTCTCCTAACATATAATGTACTGAAGCGTGCGCGCGTACCGTATTTTGATACGTCATTTTTGTCATTTCCCCCCCATTTCATCACATTTTATTTATCCTCTTTTTGCCTTATAGTTACCATTAGGCTATAATTTGAAATTAACGCACAATGGCTGATTTTCTCAATTGCTGCGCCTGTTGACAAACTGATCCAACAATTCAATCGGCTATTTATTATGATCAAGTTTAAAAGTATACCTTACCTGATAAAGCCTCCTTGGAAAAAGCAGAAAAACAAGACATACAGAATCCTGACGACCTGTGGGAGCATTCTCTGGCTCAAATCTCTCCCAGTCCCGTTGAATAATGTGCAGAAATAATCTCAGGAATCACCAAATCCACCGAGCGGCTTGTGAGACTGGGCTGGAGGAGGGAGGCATCTCGTCTCTGATCCAAGCTTGTCTTTGGGGAAACTTGTTCCCCTCCCACCAAGTCCAGAGGGCTGTGCGCGTCTGCTTCAGGCGGCTGGTCAGCACTGGTCAGTGTGTTAGTAAGCATGTGTTGGTGTTTTTTTTCTTTCTTTTCTGTGCTTTTGTCTGTTTTTTCTTTCTTCTTTTTTCCTCGTTTTTCTTTCTATGACCAATTCCTCCAGCAATTAAAAAGAGGCGGAGATTTAAAGGAACGGTGGCTTTTGTTTTGATGCTGCCAGATAATCGTAATTAGCTTCAATTGTGGGTGGAGGGGGGTGGAGGGAGGGAGCGCTAATTGTAGCTCGGAGGATGAGCTAAATTACAGCAGCCTATTATACAGGCTGGTTGAGGGCGATGTGGATCATGAGACTTCTCCATTCTTCCTTTTTTTAATGACAATTTCAGGTGGGAGGAGACCATGAGGATGAAGTGAGGGAGAGGAGGTAGCCTATGCTTCAGAAAGATAAAGAATGTGCGTGTGTGTGTGTGTGCGTGCGTGCGTGCGAGCGTGGTTGGCATCAAAGGACCATAATGAAAAATCACTATAATATTCCAATAGGGACATATAGTATCCTTCCTTACGTTATTATAGGATTAACTATTGTTCTTGGTAAGGGGAAAGGGCTGGGCATTCTGCAAGTAGATTTTTTAAACTTTTTACATAAATAACATCAAAGCATGAAAAATAAGGCAACACATCAAACAATCAAGACCACACACACACACACACACACACACACACACACACAAAGAAACATCACAACTGACATATAACATTCGCTTTGTGGAAAGTGATAAGGCAACCATAGCCCTTAAAGTCACAATGAAATGAAAAATGATGTAACAAATTTTCCATGCCATAATATAGCTATAGGCTACCTATTTAACAATAAATAAAACATTTTTATTTTATCATATTTGTATATCAAAATCCCACTGGAAAACAGTGTATGTTTAATGGTTACCTCATGCTGTACCAGTAGGCGTACATAAAAACTGTCTCCCTAACTGTGTCTATACTGTTTGTTCTGCAACAATGTCAGATTAAAACGCCATCTATTGGCCCTTATTGGAACCTTGGGGAAGACAAACAGATTTGCGTGATGATCTGACATAGACGTAGACTGAATTTTGGCTTTCTGTACAAGGGGAGTCATTCCAGAGGAGATACAAATATAATCTATCCTTGAGAATGTTTGATGTCTAGCAGAATAGAAAGTATATTCTCTCCTTGCATGTTGTTGAAGTCTCCAGATGTCAACCAATGAGAAATTAGATATCAGTCTCTTCAGAGCAGAATTGGCAGAAGAAGTAGATTGGGAGCATGTAGATCTGTCTAGCAATGGATCGAGAACAGCATTCATATCGGCCCCTAAAATTATTTGATAACAAGTCATTTTGGTAATAATTTCTGATAAGGAATTTTTTTTTAAACGGGTTCATAGGAGTTAGGTGCATAACAAGTAATAAATGCAATCTTTTCACCAGCTAAATTTCCTTTCAGATAGGCGATTCTCCCATCTTGGTGGTTCCCTTTATCAACAATGTATAACTTTAAGCTATTACGCATAAGAATAATAACTCCTTTAGCTTTATTATTAGCAGATGATGAAGCCACAACTCTATAATTATTATTCTTTATTTTATATATGTCTTTTTCCATAACATGTGTTTCCTATGTGAGAGCTAGCAACCTTCAGGTCGGTGTTAAGGCCCCTTAAGTTCCATGAAAAAATTACTAAATTAGCCATATATTTTTATATAACAGCGTGTACATCTTAATCAATAAAAAAAAGGAACAATTCACCTGAAGCCTACCCTCCCCAGTCTTATTTGCAGCCATAAACCCTCCCGTACCCCCCTTCCCCTCCCCCAGATCCCTGCCACCCAAGAGAAGGAGAATATTTGTCATAATAACATATTGCATTATATTTACTGTGCCCTTCTCTCTGACTCCCGTTACTCTGCTTCACATTGCAAAGCTGTGGCATGGAAAAGCTTAAATCCATCAGCCCTCTGACAAATGAGATGTTAAGATTCGGTTCACTGACAATCTACACCTACACGGTTTGGTTGGGAATCCAGAGACGAGAGAAATATGAACCCTGCTAGATGTTTTTTTTTCTGCTCAGCCCTGCCTCTCTGTGTGTCTCTATGCGTGCAGGATCCATTAAAGGGTCTGTAAATTAGAGATCAAAGGACAGCAGTACAACATGACACATCAGTCACTGGGTCTGACCATCTGTTCCAGTCGTTCATCTTCCCAAGCGGATTCCGCCAAGCAGACCCAATGCTTCCTAAGCAGATACAGGCCTCACTCTTTTCCATTCTATTTGGGTGGGAAAACACAACAGATTAGAAAAATTAGAATTACTCTATCTCCTTGTTCCTCCTTCACTGAAGCCTGGTAATTGAAGTTGCATTAGATTTCTCTGCTCTTATGAGTGACTGGAAAATCGCCCAGGTTCTTCCCTCTCTTCACCTATGGCTATCTCTGCCTTTTGAATATGATCATTACCCCAATTTGCTCATCATTGTTCAAATGCTGCAAATGTAATTTTTGTTTTTGGCTCCTCAATATAGCTGAAATGGTAGCAATGTATGATCTGATCCCGCCCCACCATCATGCATTCCCTTGTGGTTTCAGCCAGACACGGAAACCAGGGAAGCCAGCTGGGGTGGAGGGGCAGCGAGCATGTTACGATGAGGGAGGTGGAGATGGGGTGAGTGGATGTAGAGGTGATGGTGGCGAGAGAGAAAGAGAGAGAGAAGAAAGGAGGGGATGAGGGCTCCTGTTGTTGGCAGCACCACTTATCAAACATGGAGCTTACAGCACCATTTCCCCAAGTGCACTGGAGGCTTGGGTTGGAGCTGCAGCCTGCTCACCTAGGCTGTTGGCTGGCAGTGGAGACCTAACAGGAGTGCTGACATCTGGGGCCAGGGAGATTTCTGTCACCCACCAGAGACAATTTTGATGGGGGAAAGCGGTGCTCACCAAATATGGGTGAATATTAATGTCGCATGCCTCATTGAGGCCTGGCCACAAATCTAGTCATGAATTGTTCCATGTGAGTTTGTTGGTTGCTTGTAACTTAAAGCTCTGTATAGCTAAACTCACATGATACAAATATTTCTGGGATGACATCCAAACATTAAAGCAGTGGAAAACATCATTCTGATGATATTGAATGATCTGCTCAACTATCAAGTGTCCAACTATTTCTCAACGTTATTATAAGCAATTTAAAAAAAGAAAATAAGCTGTTACTAAGCCACCTAAGAGATTGCTCAAGTGAATGCTAAAAATGGCAGCCCTTTTACTTGCCCATCACTCCATTGGTTGGTTGATTGGTTGCCGTTGAAAGGTCAGATTCCAGCTGTGGCAGTCACTCTGGACTCTTCCCTGTCACCCATACAACAAAATGGAAAGTCTTCTTTGACCAACCGTACCTTAATATAACCATGCACTCTATTCATGGTCACATACCAAATGCGACCTTTAACATAGTACCCTGAGGAGACATCATGTAAGTGGCCATAATATTCCCCTACATGACATCACAGGCTTGTTTCTTTACCTGTAGTCTGGTGAAAGAAAGAAAGAAAGAAAGACAGACAGACAGACAGACATAAATAAATAAATAAATAAATAAATATTTTCAACAGAAAGAGAATGGAAGAAACCAGTGGAAATCGGTCTAAAATTTCTGATTCTCAGCTATCCATTATGTTGTCATTGTGTCCAGCATTCTTACATTTGCTGTAAAAGTGGTTTCTTAGCCAGCTAAGCTGTACCTCAGAAGGTTTTCACCCCCCCTTCCAGAAATGGCTGCTCACCCTGGCACAAAATCCCAATCTAGAGCCCTCCTCTGGGGGATTGACCTGTGGCTGGAGTAGCCTGTTTGAAGCCTAACCTCTTCCTTATCTTCAGCTGCAGAGTAAATAACATTCTGTATGGCTGTTAGTTTGGCTGAATACAAAAAGCTTTGCGCAGCGGCCCATGCTGTTTATGGCCTAAAGAGGTGATTATCCTCACAATGTTTAAAGAAACTTACATGGAGACAAGGTTAAGGTGCCATCCTCTCTGATAGTAGCTTAGCTGTGTGGATTTTATTGGACTTTGGTAACAATATATATCAAAAAAAATTTGTATCCTCCTACCATGAGACAGTATTGGCCAATATCCATTTTCTGAAAAATGATATGGTGGACCTTGATAAAGCTGGGAGAGAATCACAGTTGGATCATGTACAAATCATTTGCCTCTGTCATTCCTTCTGAATAACTGTTGTCATGGTGACATACAAATCTATATGCATGTTTTATTTATGTTAAATAATGAATCAATAGCCTGTATGAAGAGATTTCATTTTCACAAGGCAGAGGTTTGGATGACAAGATCATTTCAAACAAATAAGAGCAGACAGCAAGACACTTAATCAATGCAACGCTTTAAGTAATGGAGATGGGGCCACAGAGAGGCACAAATCATCCACTCATTTGTTCTAATGATGAAAATAGATGATAGAATCACCATCTATAGTGGTGGAGACACCGTATTTAGTAGCAAAGACACAATATGCACCTTAAAAAGATCAAGAACCTATCAAGTCACACATAGTCATTACATTTTCATAATTCAGTTTGAAGGGAAGTCAGAGAAACTTTTCTGTTTTGTCTGTTTGGTGTTTTTAAATTCACTATCTGTTGGCTGTATTTTGATATTGTTTAGGCTTGTTTGGTTTGCTTTCCTTTTTTGTTTTAGCTCTCCCTTTCATCTCTCATTTTATTTATTGGAATATACTTTTGGTATTATATGGTCTGTTGTGATTTTTAACATTCTGTCTATGTACAGGTCTCTTTAAAAAGAGAATGTTGTTATGTATGGAATTGTCCTTTATAAATAAAGGTGAAAATCTAATCAAATTACGCATTTATAAGTAACAGTTATAAATTATCACCTAAACAGCAGGTATATGAGAGAAAGTTCTAAAAAGGTATTCTAAGGTATGAAGATAAACCTATTCAAGGAAATACCCGACCATTCAATGAAGAACGTGCTTGGTCATATCTAACCTCCTCATACATAAATATAGCACTCAACCCATTTCAACCTAATCCTCATGGCCTTTTGCTGCTCGCCCAATCACATTTTCAGCTCCAAAAACTTGACTTAAGGCAAACTTTTTTTGAAAGCAAAGGTGCTTTCTAAATATTATATTTATATCACTTGATTACATGTATGATGGACACAGGGATAAATTATCCCCTGGAAGACAGAAATACGGTGGCCGACGGGTGCAAGCGCACTACAAGGGACCAAAGCAATTGCATTAAGAGAAATGCGCTGCAATTTCAGAAACGATGCAACTTCAAAATCACATAAGAAAATCCAAAGCAAATACAACAACGGAAACGTGCTGCAGAATGCCAAAACAAATACATTAACAGGAAACGCGCTGCAAATTCAGAAATGATGCAAATTCAAAAACACATGCAAACCACAAAAACAAATGCAACAGAAAAGCTTATGATTATCGAGAGAGAGAGAGAGAGAGAGAGAGAGAGAGAGAGATCCATACTGCATGATTTAATATTCATCAATTCACTTGTGTGTGTTTAGTTTGGCAGCGGGAAGAAGAAAGCTTCCTATCACCTCCTTTGTCTCTCTTCTTATAAAGATCAATACCGCCACACAATCACACATGACGGGCAGAGACCGCGCGTGGACGTTTCGTGACCCGAGACTGCAACAAGAGCCCTTAGACAAGCATAACAACATAGATCAGGGATGGACAACCATGTGCCATGGAGGGCTGAGAGTCTGCAGGTTTTCATTCCAACCAAAGACTACACCTTGGTTGGCACATGGTTGCCCATCCCTGATCTAGATGATAGGGCCTAAAGCTGAAACTTTGGATTTTTGTACGTGTTTTTGAATTTGATTCGTTTCTGAGGTTTCAGCATGTTTCTCTTAATGCAATTGCTTTGGGCCCTTGTAGTGCATTTGCACCCGTCGGCCACCATAAATATGTAGAGATAACACTCCCTTGCTCCTCACCCATGTATAGAGTAAAGGCATTATCCACAGACAGACATGACTGTGAGTTTGCAAGCATAAAGCATCCATTCAGTTTGTACTGCCAGCCAAAGTAGACAGCCTATACAAAAGAAAGCTAATAGGCTTTGACAGAGGGAAATGGTCGCCACAGAGCAAATGACGAGGCATATACAGATTTCATTAAGTCAGTCTGCCAAAATATTGGAAGATTACAATGTCAAAATAGATTTAGAACAATATATGGGCTCTACATGTTATCCTTGTTGGTGGTATAGTAAAAAAATTTGAGAGGAAATGTTTTAATTATAAGATCTGTTCCATGTTGCTGTAATGAGGCAAGGATACTGTGGAACATACATACATCTGCATCTTAAAGAGTAGGAACATAACAATACATTTATAATAGCTGCAACTGAATTCACCTCACTGGCTCTGACTTTAGCTTCCATTGATGCACCAGACAGCTTTATTTTGGCTTAACTGACGCATAATTACAAAGAAATCTGTGTGAATTTAGCAGGACTACAATCTCTCCACAAGACTTGCATCAACTCCTCTCAGATTAAACCTGAAATGTACTAGAGTGATATATATATAATGGAGAATTTTACAGATGCCATGTCCTGTGGTTTCCCTGGATTTTCTATCTGACCTGCTATACCTCTGTCTCTGACCCCTGTCAGAATGGTATGACAGCTCCTGATACTCCCAAACAACTGTAGAGGCTACTTGCTCAAAGCTTGACTGAGGCCCTGTCCTGTCCACACGTATATGGATATTTCTGAAAACGAAATCCCCCCCCCTCCGTTTTCAAAAAAATTCCTGTCCACACCAACTGTGTTTTAGAAAGTCTCTCCGTCCACACGAGAACGCAAAAAACAATTTAAAACGCTCACATAAGCATGCCAGTGTCATAGAACTTTATGTCAAACACCACAGAAGAACATTAGGAGCATGCGTATTCGGCAAGACACAGAGAGAAATACACATAATACTCGCGATTCCTGGTCCAAAATCACTGTTTGCGGTATACTTTGAGGTGGATTAAGAACTATTGGGCGCAGTATATGTATACGTCTCCGCACGGCAGTGTAATGATGAAGTAAAGCTAGGTTGACTTGTAAACACATAATTAAACCTAACAGTACTGACCACACGTAAACAAACTTCCTGACACATGCTCAATTCCAAAACCTCCGTTTCCAGTGACCTTAAACGGCATTTTCGTGTGGACGGGAGGCCAAAACGCAGAGAAAACACTATGTTTTTAAAAATATCCATAATGTGTAGACAGGGCCTGAGAGCCTGCTATTGAGCGTGCTCAACTGTGGCATAAATGGCTCGACAGATTAAATTGGAAGAAAAGGTCAAACTTTAATGACCGACCTGGATATGGCTACACGGGTTAGATAGGTTGCAGAGGGAAAGGTCACTAATGAATGTTTTGGAGGCCCTGTCATAGGTAGTTTGTATCTCCTTTCATTCCTACATATCTTCTGTGTTCCTCTGTTGTCCTTCCTACCTGCTATACAGTGTACTCAGTGGAATACAAATGATTTGTTTAGTGTTTGTGATGCTTCATGTCAAAGGGGACTTAAGTCAGAGCCTGTTGTGTGGCAGAATAGTGCTTCCTCCAACAACATACCAAGTGCTTTGCAGTACTTTCTCCTAGTGGACACACATTGGTGCTTTGGTCTTGTGCAGGGGATTGACTGCTCAATTCCAGATAAGAACTGCAGACCCAAAGAGTGACTGTCTGTTTCGTCTTTCAATCAAGGAAAGGCCACCTGGACACCGTCACCTTTACACTCTGTCAGGCTTATTTCCGTCTGCATGAGAGTGTCTCCGGCTCTGATAACGCCCCCTTTTTCCAGCCACATGTGGGGCAGGACTAAATGATCATTCTGGACCACAACTAACCCCTTACACCTGCATTTGCATTCCCTCCAACTCGCCGGCTAAGCCACATCCCTCCCTCTTGAGTTAAAGGAGGGGTAGTGTGGCCTGCAGAGATAGCCAGGTGCTCTTGTTCATTTTGTGCGTGTCCCTCGTTCTCCAGCCATACCTCCTGTTTGAAACAAGGTGATTCACTCTTTCAATTCCACACATGTGTACACATGCACATGCAATTTCAATTGAACACAGACACAGGCACACATACATAATGTTCATGTGCAGAAACCATGGGTGAACTACATGCTTGTGTCCTCTACTAGATAGTGCACACACAGCCCACCCGCCATTCGCCATAGATCAAATGTAATGATTTGTACATTGACCATGTTGGTCCATTAATCCAGAATCATTATGCTATGAGACACATGCTGGGCATGTTTCAACAGTGGTACAGTAGGTTTTAATTGCAGTGCCATTTTATGACACACAAGCCACTGTATCCAAGAGTTGTAACCATGAAATACACGTCTAATTGTGTTGGCTTGAGTGTATGTGCAGCTTTATGGCACATTAGCATGCAGCAGCCATAAATAAGGTTCTCACTCCAAGATGCTGGCTGCCATTGATAGTTATACTCTCCTTGTCCTCCTTTTTAACTTACCCAGGCAAAATCAACATCTACTTTATTGGCTGTGGAACCATTTCTTGGGGGGAAACATTTAGATATTTTTCTTTTTAACATGAGATAGTTTATAAAAGATTGTAGTTTTGAACAGCATCTGTGTGACTCATTTTTGTCACAGTGGATTTTGAAGGAGTGTTCAATGGCTGTCCTATTTTCCATGCTGTGCCTTGACACTCACAGGGCTATAGACAGTGAGATACTACAATACTGTGCCCTGTGGCTTCTTTGATGTTGCTGCTCTGAGTATGTGATGGAAATGAATGGAATGCAGAGCAATGTGTTAATGCATTAAAGTTTAATTAGTTAACAGAAGCAGTGAAGAGTTAAGAAATCTGCCTCCTGGTTGTAGTTTTCCTTCATATTCAGTGGTCTTGTGGGAATTACCACCATTTTCTGTGGATATTCTTTAGAGTTGTGGTGAACCTGCATTTGGTATTTTTCTTGGATCTTTTTTCATATTTAATCACAGACGCTTTGGACTTTGACATAATGTAGTCTCCAAAGTATGATACATAACTCCATGAAACAGAGAGATATACAAGCACTCTGAATATACATTTTCAGCTTCTACCTTGCTTGCAAAGGCACATGTGCTGCACGCTATAGGAATAGTGATGATAATAATAATAATAATAATGGATTGGATTTATATAGCGCTTTTCTAAGTACTCAAAGCGCTTTACAGAAACCATTATTCTTTCATACACATTCACACCGGTGGTGGTAAGCTACGTCGGTAGCCACAGCTGCCCTGGGGCAGACTGGCAGAAGCGTGGCTGCTAATGTGCGCCAACGGCCCCTCCGACCACCACCAAGATCATTCATACACATTCACACGAGGCAAGGTGGATAAGGGGTTAAGTGTCTTGCCCAAGGACACACCGGCATGTAAACTCAGCAGGAGCGGGAATCGAACCGCCAATCCTTCGATTGATACACTTTCTTTACTCAAATATTGCTCCTTTGTTGTACTTTCCGGACACATGATACACTGCAGATCTGATTCAGATTCTTCTTCTCAGTTCTCTAAGGTAGAAACATCATTTGAACTCAAGAAAAAACAATAACATTTTTTTTCTTTAGATTCAACCAATTTGTTTCCATGGTCAAAATAGCATCCTTCAGCCCAGTCATGTAATTTCCTTTAGTGTACAGGCTTTATGTTGTTATATATCAACAGCATAATCTGGCACAGTCTGATGGAGGAGCTGTCTTGGCTTGGAAGTAGACCTGTCATGTTTGAACATGAATAATGGTCCCACTCGGCCATGTAAACCTGCACAGATAAGCCCCATCTGATGTTTGTGTAAATGCACCTGAAATTGGTTTAACTCCATATACTCAAAGGAAAGTGCCTCAGACCAAAGTACAAAGATGAGTGCTACTTAGGAGGGGTACTTTACATTCAGGGCGACTCGAACACAACAACAGAACAACAGGGGCATTTGAAATGTACATGTCTGTTTGGTCTTGAATTATTCATTTGAATTCACCATGCATAGACTCGCCTTATTCAGATTCTGCCATGGTCGAAAGTGCATTTGGGAACAAGCATTCTGAAAACATTTTCATAATGGATCAGTGACTCTTAGCTACAACACAAATTAGGTGCAAAATCTGTCAGGGCGAAATTGGAGCCAATTAACAGAGTTGATTGACCCCTTTGTGGTCAGGATCCCTGAGTCTCAATTGTTATTGAGGCAAAGGGCTCTGGATGTCAGCCACATTTAAAATGGAGATGTTTCTCTGAGTTAATTTGTCTAAGTGGGATTTGAGTTATGTTATAAGCACTGACCAGGCAGAGTGCTTTTCTCAACTATCATAACTGTCTGGAAGAAGAGGAAGGACCCTGCAGAGTCCAACATGAAATGTCTCTGACCTACAGTATGATGAAACCAGGAGTAAGCACAGCTTCTGTTTTAATGATGGGAAAGGTAGACACTGTAGTCTTATTGTAGCTGTACTGTAGCGTACAATCTAGTGAGCAAGTAACAGGCCTCAGAGCTTAACCTTCACAAAGATCCTTTGCTTTGCACATTACATACCAGCAGTTCAAGGGTGAAGCATACTGATTTTCAGGAAAATAGACAGCTAAATAATGCTGCCTATTTCAGATGAGTCAGAGGAAAGAGGTTGTACCCAACAATTGTGCTCACTACAAGAGGGCAAATGTAGTAAACGGGGAGACGATGATTCATGGTGCAGTATCAGGAATGTGCTTACGTGGCGGCACAGGATGAACCAGGCCTTCAGTGAAGGTTGTAGATGTTATTGTAAAGGAGTTTTGTTCCATTCAGATGATTCAGTGTGTTTTACCTGTGGGGTCATTTCAGTGAAGTATGCTATTCTGGGGACAGAGACATTTCTAAAACTTTTTATAAATCTCCTGATTTTGTACATATGAAGACATCAGGCAACCATTAGATCTGGCTGACGTAATGTTTTCTGATCTGGTCTCGCTAGAAAACCCCCCACTCACCTATACGTGTTGCCCTTTGGTCTAGCTGGGGTGTCTCTCTGCAGAGAGGAAGTGAGGTAAGGTCATTGAAGTCCCCCATCATGCATTTATCCTGTATCAATCCCTCATTAGTGTTTCATCTACTATCTCAAAGATAGAAGGGAATACACATAGACAACACAAAGCCTGTGCCTTCTGGTGGCTTAAAAGATAACCAACTTAGAATGTTCCAAACAGCACCTCTTGGGATAGGATGAGGATCACATAGCAAATACTTATCCCCACAGTATACATCAAGCTGGAAGCTGGAGGATGCGGGAGCTGTGGAATCAGACTAGAGCCGAGTGAGTTTACAGGAGTCCCAGTAATGACTCTTTAATGAGTGTAGGAGACTGTCAGAGAGGATAAGAGAAACATTCAAGAGAGGAGGGGTAAAGTCAGTCTTCTGAAAAGTGTCTTGAACCAGGCAAGAACCAGCCTTGAACACATTTCTGCTGATTCAAGTCAAGTTTATTTATATAGCCCTTCATCACAAACATGTCTCAAAGGACAGAGAGTGAGCCTACCTAGAAACAAAGCACAAGACACAAAATAGCATGCTGGAAAGACATGAGAGGCCTACGTGCCGAGCCTACCCGGCACCAACCTTAGACCCTCAGTGAAGACAAGGAAAAACTCCCAACAAAAACCTTATAAGGGAAAGAAAATGGAAGAAACCTTGGGTCAAAGAGGGATCCCCCTCCCACCGGGACGGCTGAGCATGCAATAGGTGCTGGGACACGACAATAAAATGGACAATGACAGTGAGATATGAAAACAAATAAGACCAAGAGAAACAGGATGAGGCAGAAAGATGGGACTTCGGCCAGCGCCAAGCTAGGGCAGCACACGCGTCTGCAACTGTGCTAAGCACGACCCACACACACTCAGATTCAGCTACATACACACTCATACAGACAGTAGACAGGCAGTGAGTGTAATGATGCAGACAGACCAATAGGCAGCCCTAGACTGGGCTCCCAACGGCCGGTTCCTAAATTAATGCTGTCTAAACTAGAATTCTAATCTAGCTGAATATCTTCATGTTCTAAATAGGGTTTACGCAACGGAGCGTGATGTTTTGAATTAAGTGTGTTCCCAATAGATTTAGCCAAACAGTAACACAAATCTTTGCGGGAACTAAAGTAACTTTGTTTAAAGAAAAGATCATGAATTATTCTGAAGACAAAAACTTAATTTTTTCACTTGAACGGCCATTTTTGTCCTCTGAAACATCTGTTAAATAATCTGAAAGTATCAGTGCGGCTGACATTCATCTGTCTCAGATGCATAATAGTGTTCTCACACAGGCATCGAAATAAGCCCGCAGCTAGAAAACGACAGGAGATGCAACAACATCGTACACAACAAAGTGTGGGGTCGTTTATTTGCCTGACCTCTGGTGTCATAACAAAAGAAAGGAAAACCCGGGAGAAGAACTCACTCTCCAACACTCCAGCCAGGCAACAACTTTTGTGATTCAGACAGCGAAGGAGGGAGAGAGAAAGAAATAGAAAGAGAGAGCGAGAGAGAAAGTGAAAAGTGAGAGACTCAGTGGGGTGGAGGGTTGGGTCGTTGTCATGAGTTAGGTATGCGCTATGTCCGAAAGGCCAAATGCCGACTGAAATCAAACCCCGTTCTCGCCCTGACAGCAGGCAGCAGGATGTGAGATGGTCTTAAGCTAAGTCTGGCTCAAAAGGTTAGCCTAATGGAGCATCTCTCCACACCGCTGATATCCTCCGAGAATACGTTTGCTTTGACTGGTTTTGCTGAGGTAGTCTGTGTTTTGATTAAAAACACAAAAAGCAGGAAAAAAAGCAGAAAGAAACAGTAATTTTCTATTAGAAATGAAATGTAGTTACAAATGAAATGTAGTCGAGTATCCACAAAAATGATATTGTGAGAAAAGAAAAATCACATCAATGTTTCTGATAGATACAGTTGTTTTACAGTACTAGAGTTCAGAAGTACCCTTCCTCTCCATAGAGTAGATAGCCTTAGACAGCAAACGTCATCCTATATCCTAATCTAATGGCATATCACGTCACAGTCCGGCTGAAAAAACACTGACAGATTCCATCGTCTCCCGTCTTTGAACCACAGCGTGTTTGACTGCAGCTACTCTGGATCAATGGAAGCAGCCGCTTCAATGTCTTCACCTTACGTAGAGCTCAGGAGCTGAAGGGGCGTGGATGGGAATTTGTTTGCCTGGAGGTTCAGTGGAGGGAGGGGGGATTAAACAGCAGCGCTAATTGCAAGTCTCTCTTGCAACTCTCTCTTCATACATCACTGAGCCAAGTTTGAATAATTCAGCAGCGTGTTGTGGGTTTATTTTGTCAAAGCGTCCCCAGACGTGATGGAAGCCAGGGGTTGAGTGTGCGGGGAGAGAGAGAGAGAGAGGAAGCAGAGAACTCTGATCAGCAGACTGATCAACACAGTTATTAGCCCTCGTCAGGAACTTGTCTAACGTCCATCATAGGTAATTAGGTTCACGGCATGCTAAGGCGCAACATCTTATGTTGAAAATGAATGGGGAGGCAAGCCAAGTGCAGAGCAACTTCTGTAAATTATCACTGCTGCCCTGAGCCTCAAAATTATTGTAGCTTCTCTTTTAAAACATTTGGTGTGCTGCCTCCTACAATGTATACTTCTTCCCTGACGCAAAATGTGCATTGTACTAATGGGGGAAACTTTTTGCTTGGTATCCACAGAAAAAAAAAGAAGCTCACTCTTATGTATGAATCATTCTTATCACCAAGTCCGTGCATGAACATTTAGGTCACACGTCTTTGGTTAACACTGCTTCGGTGCCCCGCAGTAAGTGTCTCTATTGTATGATGCACCACCTACTGAAGTGGGACCACAACAAATTGGAGCGTTTTCCCTGGCCTAATAAGATTCAGTAGTGCTCATTCTTGTACATTTTCCCCTGCAACATAAATCAACAATGACATCCCCCTGCTTGCCTGCCAGTCTGCCATTTCCGTTGCCACCATCTTCATCATCCACATCCTAATTATCATCTTCATCCCTCTCAATCCCTGAATGGTGGTTTTCATACCTCAAAAGATCCTTTGTGTTTTTTGGAGGCCTTCTTTAAACTGTGTCCTGCTGAGACACCTGTGGGATCTTCTTCTCAGAGAAGCTGACATTCACGGTCTTCTCTCAGGCTCATGGGGGAGAGGAAGAAAGACGGCACAACACTGCATGGATCCTGACAGAACCAGCCGCTGTAGTCTGGCCCTGGCCTCCCTGCTGAGATGCACCGATAAGGCCATGGAGCGCTGACAGTATCCTCTCTCTGAAAAGGAAAAGCTGGCATACTGTCTTCCCCTCTCTCTCTATGTTGTGGGAAATTAATGAAATAAAGACAAGACTTTTGAAAGGTCTCAAAACTAAAGCACAATTGTACTTGGAGGGAGAGGAGGGTAAATGACAAGCGGTGAGTGTCTATTCATTCCAGTCAGATGCATTATTATTATCAGATCCAAACAAAACCACTGATGGCATGTTCCTGTTTCTTTTAACATGCTTGAAGTACCTCATGGATGGGGTTTTCCACACAGGACAATACAATGAGTACCAGATCGTTTAAATGATCACAGGAAAGTATTTGAATGTCAATTTAGTATACGTCATTGTGATTGACAAGCTACCTGACACTGTTTTAATTATTCTCAAGTGGTAAATCCCGCCCATCTTGCAGCCCATGCAACAAAAAACAGACGCTAAGAATATCTGCAAATACTATTAGAGCCAGGTCTGGATGTCTGCCATGCCTGCTTTGATGGAAGAAGAGTCAGGCACATTTAGATAGTAATGCAAGTAGATACTCCCCAGTCAATGCTTAGGCAGAGATACTTAAACTCTGTATGGCATTGTTTTAGATATCCACTGACTCCCTCTGTTGCCCCATAATGAATACAAACGGCAGCGTAAGATTGAATAAAACAGAAACACAAACGAAAATCCAATAAGAGGAAATAAATGGCGCTTTTCTACAAGACCAGGGAAGTGTATCTAATCCCTTAATTAGACAGAATGGCCACATCGTTTTCTTTCTGTGCTGGCCACAAAGATGTAGGATGCCCCAAATGACTGTCTCGGAGAGTGTGTGTGTGTGTGTGTGTGTGTGTGTGTGTGTGTGTGTGTGTGTGTGTGTGTGTGTGTGTGTGTGTGTGTGTGTGTGTGTGTGTGTGTGTGTGTGTG